>CM059436.1:89247281-89366322 GCA_030390025.1 Squalus acanthias | reverse complement strand
ATCGACCCAACTGAACCTTGTTTTCTCATCCTTACATACGCTTCCTTTTTCCTCTTACATAGATACATAGATACATAGAAGATAGGAGCAGGAGTAGGCCATCCGGCCCTTCGAGCCTGCTCCGCCATTTAATGAGATCATGGCTGATCCTCCAATTCAGTATCCTGTCCCCGCCTTCTCTCCGTAACCCTTAACCCCTTTTGCCTGTAGAAATATATCTAATTCCCTCTTAAATATATTTAATGAGCTGGCGTACACTGCCCTCTGTGGCAATGAGTTCCACAGGTTCACCACCCTCTGAGTGAAGAAATTCCCCCTCATTTCTGTCCTAAATGGTTTAGCCCTTATCCTTAAATTATGTCCTCTAGTTCTGTTCTCACCCGCCAAGGGAAACATTCCTTCTGCATCTAGTCTGTCTAGACCTGTCAGAATTTTATACACTTCTATGAGGTCCCCTCTCAATCTTCTAAACTCCAGTGTGTACATCCCTAAACTACATAGTCTCTCCTCATAGGTCAATCCCGCCATTCCTGGTATCAGCTTGGTGAATCGCCGCTGCACCCCCTCCATGGCAAGAACATCTTTCCTCAGATGAGGCGACCAAAACTGTACACAGTACTCGAGGTGTGGTCTCACCAGTGCCCTGTACAGCTGCAGCAAGGTATCCCTGTTCCTGTATTCCAACCCTTTTGCTATGAAGGCCAGCATACTGTTTGCCTTCTTGACCGCCTGTTGCACCTGCATGCTCGCCTTCAGTGACTGGTGTACAAGAACACCCAGGTCTCTCTGTACTTCCCCCTCTCCCAATTTATTGCCATTTAAATAATAATTTGCCCTCCCGTTCCTGCACCCAAGGTGGATAACTTCGCACTTGTCCACATTATAGTGCATCTGCCATTTATCCGCCCAATCACCCAGTCTATCCAAATCGCTCTGGAGCTTCCTGGTCTCCTCCTCTGAGCCCACCCCCCCTCCTAGTTTAGTGTCGTCTGCAAATTTGGAAATGCTGCATCCGACTCCCTGATCCAGGTCATTAATGTAAATTGTGAACAGCTGGGGACCCAGGACAGATCCCTGTGGTACCCCACTTGTTACTGCCTGCCATTCAGAAAATGAGCCGTTTATTCCAACTCTCTGTTTTCTATCTGACAGCCAGTTCTCTATCCACGTCAATACTTTCCCCTTTATCCCATGAGCTTCAATTTTCCATGCTAATCTTTTATGTGGGACCTTGTCGAAGGCCTTTTGGAAGTCCAGGTACACCACATCTACTGGCTCTCCTCCATCTATTTTATCAGTTACTGCCTCAAAAAATTCCAATAGATTAGTCAAGCACGATTTACCCTTTGTAAATCCATGTTGACTCTGTCCTATCCTGTCCCCATTTGCTAAGTGCTCCGCTATTTCATCCTTAATGATGGACTCCAGCATTTTGCCCACAACTGATGTAAGGCTTACAGGTCTGTAATTACCTGCTTTTTCCCTACCCCCCTTTTTGAATAGTGGGGTAACGTTAGCTACCCTCCAATCCATGGGCACTGTTCCCGAGTCTAATGAATTCTGAAAAATCATACTTAGTGCATCCGCTATCTCTAGGGCCACCTCCTTCAGTACCCTAGGATGCATGTTATCAGGCCCTGGGGATTTGTCCGCCTTCAATCCCTTTAGCTTCCTTAACACCATATCCTTAGAGATATTGATTTGCGTCAGTTCCTCCTTTGCCAATGTCCCTATTTTTCCCGATATCCCAGGGAGGTTTTTTGTGTCTTCCTTCGTAAAGACTGACCCAAAGTATGCATTTAGTTGGTCTGCCATTTCCTTATTTCCCGTTATATATTCCCCCGTATCTGACTGCAATGGACCAACTTTGGTTTTCACCAGTCTTTTCCTCTTGATATACTTATAAAAGCTTTTGGAGTTAGTTTTTATATTTTCCGCCAGTTTGCTTTCGTAAGCTATTTTGCCCCTCTTGATTAAGCCCTTTGTCCTCCTTTGCTCTATCTTAAACTGTTCCCAATCTTCCGCTCTGGCGCTTTTTTTGGCTATTTTATACGCCCTATCTTTGGATTTTATGCTGTCTCTAATTTCCCCTGTTATCCACGGTTGAGTCACCTTTTTAGATTTCCTTTTATGCCAGATTGGTATAAACAATTTTTGCAATTTTGTCATTCTATCTTTAAATGCTTGCCATTGTTTATCTACCTCCAGTCCTCCCAGGAACGTTGTCCAATCAGACCTACTCAGTTCCCGTCTAATGGCATCATAATTCCCCTTGTTTAAATTCAGGACCTTAGTCTCTGAGTCAATTTCTTCGCTCTCCATTTCGAGTGAGAAATCGATCATGTTATGATCGCTCTGACCCAAGGGTCCCCGTACAACAAGATTACTAATTAGTCCCTTCTCATTGCACAGTACCCAGTCCAATATAGCCTGTTGCCGAGTTGGTTCCTCGACATAGTGATCCAGATAACCATCCCTTAAACACTCAAGGAATTCCTCCTCCTCATTATTTTTACTGATTAGGCTAGTCCAATCTATATGTAAGTTAAAGTCACCTATGATGACAGCTGTGCTCTTATTGCACGCTTCTCTAATTTCCCTCGTGATGCCCTCCCCAACCTCTATTTTACTATTTGGAGGCCTATATACCACTCCTATTAATGTTTTTCGCCCCTCGCTATTTCTTAGCTCCACCCATATAGATTCTGTATTAACTGAGTTAATATCCTTCCTTTCAATTGCATTTATCCCCTCTTTTACCAGCAATGCTACCCCTCCTCCCTTTCTTTTTGTCGATCCTTCCTAAATACTGAATACCCCTGTATGTTAAGCTCCCAGCCCTGCTCACCCTGCAACCATGTTTCCGTAATCCCATTTAGATCATAATTATTAACCTCTATTTCCACAGCTAATTCATCTACCTTGTTCCTGATGCTTCTCGCATTAAGGTATAAAACCCTCAGGCTTTTTTTATGCTCACATTTTTTATGAATTAGTTTGGCCCTTTGTTTTTTGTTCCTCACCCTTTTACCATTTATTTCTGTCTGCCTTTCACTTTCCTCTATTTCACTACATAGGTTTCTAGCCCCCTGCCATACTAGTTTAAATGCTCCCGAACTGCTTTATCAAAAATTACCCCGAGAACATCAGTTCCATCTTTGCACAGGTGTAGACCGTCCCTTTTGTATAGGTCACACCTACCACAAAACTGGTTCCAATGCCTCAAAAATTTAAAACCCTCCCTCTTACACCACTGCTCAAGCCACGTATTTAGCCTAACTATCCTGTTCTCTGTACTCTTACTAGCACGTGGCACTGGTAGTAATCCAGAGATTACTACCTTCGAGGTCCTACTTTTTAGCTTGGCTCCTAACTCCCTAAATTCTACTTGTAGGACCTCTTCCCTTTTTTTAGCTACGTCGTTGGTACCAACATGTATCACGACAACTGGCTGTTCCCCCTCCCCCTCCAGAATGTTCTGCACCCGCGCCGAGACATCCTTGACCCTTGCACCAGGGAGGCAACATACCATCCTGGAGTCTCGGTCGCGACCACAGAAACCCCTATCTATTCCCCTTACAATCGAATCCCCTATTACTATAGCCCTGCCACTCTTTTTCCCTCCCTTCTTTGCAACAGAGCCAGTCATGGTGCCATGAGCCTGGCTGCTGGTGCCTTCCCCCGATGAGTCATCCCCCCCGACAACAGCACCTAAGGCGGTGAACCTGTTGCTAAGGGAGACAACCCCAGGGGATTTCTGCACTACCTTCCTGCCCTTGCTCTGCCTTTTGGTCACCCATGTACTATCTACGCTGGCCTTAACCTGCGGTGTGACCAACTCACTAAATGTGCTATCCACAACCCTCTCAGAATCGTGGATGCTCCAAAGTGAGTCCATCCGCAGCTCAAGGGCCGTCATGCGGTCCCACATGAGCTGCAGCTGGACACACTTCCCGCACACATGGTTGTCAGGGACACAGGAAGCGTCCCTGATTTCCCACATGTTACAGGAGGAGCATGACACAGGTCCGAGCTCTACTGCCATGACTTAACCCTTATATTACTTTTTAATTTTCTAGTTTTAGTTTATTTATTGACTTTTGTTTTCCCGAAGCTTACTTAGACCAATGTATACTGTACTCCTCTTATTCCTTTTTAAACTAACCAAATCCCACTAGTTTTAGTTTTACTTTCTAGGAAGGTTTGACTAGACATTCAACCTCTTTTGTGAACCATGGTTCTCTCACTCGGCCATTTCCTCCCTGCCTGACAGGGACATACCTATCAAGGACACGCAGTAATTGCTCCATGAAAAAGCTCCACTTTTCGTTTGTGCCTTTCCCTGATAGTTTCTGTTCCCATCTTATACTCCCTAATTCTTGCCTAATCGCATCATAATTACCCCTCCCCCAATTATAAACCCTGCCCTGCTGTATGGCCCTATCCCTCTCCATTGCAATAGTGAAAGTTACCGAATTGTGGTCACTATCTCCAAAGTGCTCTCCCACATACAAATCAAACACTTGGCCCGGTTCATTACCCAGTACCAAATCCAACGTGGCCCCACCTCTTATCGGCCTATCCACATATTGTGTCAGGAAACCCTCCTGCACACACTGTGCAAAAACTATCCCATCCGAACTGTTTGACCTATAAAGGTTCCAATCAATATTTGGAAAGTTGAAGTCACCCATGACAACTACTCTGTGACCTCCACACCTATTCATAATCTGCTTTGCAATTTCTTCCTCCACATCTTTATTACTATTTGGGGGCCTGTAGAAAACTCCTAACAACGTGACCGCTCCTTTCCTATTTCTAACTTCAGCCCATATTACCTCAGACGGCAGATCCCCCTCGAACTGCCTTTCTGTCGCTGTTAAACTATCCTTGATTAACAATGCTACTCCTCCACCTTTCTTACCAACTTCCCTACTCTTACTGAAACATCTATACCCCGGAACTTCCAACAACCATTCCTGTCCCTGTTCTAACCATGTCTCCGTAATGGCCACCACATCGTAGTCCCAAGTACCAATCCACGCTCCAAGTTCTCCTACCTTATTCCGGATGCTTCTTGCATTGAAGTAGACACACTTCAAGCCATCTTCCTGTCTGCCGGTACATTCCTGCGACCTTGATACCCTCCTCAGTACCTCCCTACACTCACCACTGGCTCGTGGACTACAGCCCTTTTTCCCATCCCCCTGACAAATTAGTTTGATGATTTTGGTCTGTTGCTGTGGTTTGATTTTTTTGGTCTGTTCCTGTGGTTTGATTATTTTGGTCTGGTCCTGTGGTTCGATTAATTTGGTCTGTTTCTGTGGTTTGATTATTTTGGTTTGTTTCTGTGGTTTGATTATTTTGGTCTGTTCCTCTGGTTTGATTATTTTGGATTGTTCCTGTGGTTTGATTATTTTGGTCTGTTCCTGTGGTTTGATTATTTGGGATTGTTCCCGTGGTTTGATTATTTTGGATTGTTCCTCTGGTTTGATTATTTTGGTCAGTTCCTGTGGTTTGATTCTTTTGGATTGTTCCTGTGGTTTGATTATTATGGTTTGTTCCTGTGGTTTGATTATTTTGGTCTGTTCCTGTGGTTTGATTATTTTGGTCTGTTTCTGTGGTTTGATTATTTTGGTTTGTTTCTGTGGTTTGATTATTTTGGTCTGTTCCTCTGGTTTCACTATTTTGGATTGTTCCTGTGGTTTGATTATTTTGGATTGTTCGTGTGGTTTGATTATTTTGGATTGTTCCTGTGGTTTGATTATGTTGGATTGGTCCTGTGGTTTGACCATTTTGTTTTGTTCCTGTGGTTTGATTATTTTGGTCACTTCCTGTGGTTTGATTATTTTGGTCAGTTCCTGTGGTTTGATTATTTCGGATTGTTCCTGTGGTTTGATTATTTTGGATTGTTCCTGTGGTTTGATTATTTTGGGCTGTGTCTGTGGTTTGATTATTTTGGTCTGGTCCTGTGGTTTGATTATTTTGGCCTGTTTCTGTGGTTTCATTATTTTGGTTCGTTTCTGTGGTTTGATTATTTTGGTCTGTTCCTCTGGTTTGTCTATTTTGGATTCTTCCTGTCGTTTGATTATTTTGGATTGTTCCTGTGGTTTGATTATTTTGGTGTGTTCTTGTGGTTTCATTATTTTGGATTGTTCCTGTGGTTTACTTATTTTGGATTGTTCCTGTGGTTTGATTATTTTGGGCTGTGTCTGTGGTTTGATTATTTTGGCCTGTTTCTGTGGTTTGATTATTTTGGTTCATTTCTGTGCTTTGATTATTTTGGTCTGTTCCTCTGGTTTGACTATTTTGGTCTGTTCCTGTGGTTTGATTATTTGGGATTGTTCCCGTGGTTTGATTATTTTGGATTGTTCCTCTGGTTTGATTATTTTGGTCAGTTCCTGTGGTTTGATTCTTTTGGATTGTTCCTGTGGTTTGATTATTATGGTTTGTTCCTGTGGTTTGATTATTTTGGTCTGTTCCTGTGGTTTGATTATTTTGGTCTGTTTCTGTGGTTTGATTATTTTGGTTTGTTTCTGTGGTTTGATTATTTTGGTCTGTTCCTCTGGTTTCACTATTTTGGATTGTTCCTGAAGTTTGATTATTTTGGATTGTTCGTGTGGTTTGATTATTTTGGATTGTTCCTGTGGGTTGATTATTTTGGATTGTTCCTGTGGTTTGATTATGTTGGATTGGTCCTGTGGTTTGACCATTTTGTTTTGTTCCTGTGGTTTGATTATTTTGGTCACTTCCTGTGGTTTGATTATTTTGGTCAGTTCCTGTGGTTTGATTATTTCGGATTGTTCCTGTGGTTTGATTATTTTGGATTGTTCCTGTGGTTTGATTATTTTGGGCTGTGTCTGTGGTTTGATTATTTTGGTCTGGTCCTGTGGTTTGATTATTTTGGCCTGTTTCTGTGGTTTCATTATTTTGGTTCGTTTCTGTGGTTTGATTATTTTGGTCTGTTCCTCTGGTTTGTCTATTTTGGATTCTTCCTGTCGTTTGATTATTTTGGATTGTTCCTGTGGTTTGATTATTTTGGTGTGTTCTTGTGGTTTCATTATTTTGGATTGTTCCTGTGGTTTACTTATTTTGGATTGTTCCTGTGGTTTGATTATTTTGGGCTGTGTCTGTGGTTTGATTATTTTGGCCTGTTTCTGTGGTTTGATTATTTTGGTTCATTTCTGTGCTTTGATTATTTTGGTCTGTTCCTCTGGTTTGACTATTTTGGTCTGTTCCTGTCGTTTGATTATTTGGATTGTTCCTGTGGTTTGATTATTTTGGTCTGTTCCTGTCGTTTGATTATTTTGGATTGTTCCTGTGGTTTGATTATTTTGGTGTGTTCTTGTGGTTTCATTATTTTGGTTTGTTCCTGTGGTTTGATTATTTTGGATTGTTTCTGTGGTTTGATTATTTTGGTCTGTTCCTGTGGTTTGATTATTTTGGATTCTTCCTGTGGTTTGATTATTTTGGTCTGTTCCTGTGGGTTGATTATTGTGATCTGTTCCTGAGGTTTGATTATTTTGGATTGTTCCTGTGGTTTGATTATTTGGGATTGTTGCTGTGCTTTGATTATTTTCGTCTGTTCCTGTGATTTGATTATTTTGGTCTGTTCCTGTGGTTTGATTATTTGGGATTGTTCCCGTGGTTTGATTATTTTGGATTCTTCCTCTGGTTTGATTATTTTGGACTGTTCCTGTGGTTTGATTATTTTGGTCACTTCCTGTCGTTTGATTATTTTGGATTGTTCCTGTGGTTTGATTATTTCGGATTGTTCCTGTGGTTTGATTATTTTGGATTGTTCCTGTGGTTTACTTATTTTGGATTGTTCCTATGGTTTGATTATTTTGGGCTGTGTCTGTGGTTTGATTATTTTGGTTCGTTTCTATGGTTTGATTATTTTGGTTCTTTTCTGTGGTTTGATTATTTTGGATTGTTCCTGTGGTTTGATTATTTTGGATTCTTCCTGTGGTTTGATTATTTTGGTCTGTTCCTGTGGGTTGATTATTGTGATCTGTTCCTGAGGTTTGATTATTTGGGATTGTTCCTGTGGTTTGATTATTTTGGTCTGTTCCTGTGGTTTGATTATTTTGGTCACTTCCTGTGGTTTGATTATTTTGGATTGTTCCTGTGGTTTGATTATTTCGGATTGTTCCTGTGGTTTGATTATTTTGGATTGTTCCTGTGGTTTACTTATTTTGGATTGTTCCTATGATTTGATTATTTTGGGCTGTGTCTGTGGTTTGATTATTTTGGTCTGGTCCTGTGGTTTGATTATTTTGGCCTGTTTCTGTGGTTTGATTATTTTGGTTCGTTTCTGTGGTTTGATTATTTTGGTCTGTTCCTCTGGTTTGATTATTTTGGATTGTTCCTGTGGTTTCATTATTTTGGGCTGTGTCTGTGGTTTGATTATTTTGGTCTGGTCCTGTGGTTTGATTATTTTGGTTCGTTTCTGTGGTTTGATTATTTTGGATTGTTCCTGCGGTTTGATTCTTTTGGATTGTTCCTGTGGTTTGATTATTTTGGATTGTTCCTGTGGTTTGATTATTTGGGATTGTTCCTGTGGTTTGATTATTTTGGTCTGTTCCTGTGGTTTGATTATTTTGGTCTGTTGCTGTGGTTTGATGATTTTGGTCTGTTGCTGTGGTTTGATTTTTTTGGTCTGTTCCTGTGGTTTGATTATTTTGGTTCGTTTCTGTGGTTTGATTATTTTGGTCTGTTCCTCTGGTTTGATTATTTTGGATTGTTCCTGTGGTTTCATTATTTTGGGCTGTGTCTGTGGTTTGATTATTTTGGTCTGGTCCTGTGGTTTGATTATTTTGGTTCGTTTCTGTGGTTTGATTATTTTGGATTGTTCCTGCGGTTTGATTCTTTTGGATTGTTCCTGTGGTTTGATTATTTTGGATTGTTCCTGTGGTTTGATTATTTGGGATTGTTCCTGTGGTTTGATTATTTTGGTCTGTTCCTGTGGTTTGATTATTTTGGTCTGTTGCTGTGCTTTGATGATTTTGGTCTGTTGCTGTGGTTTGATTTTTTTGGTCTGTTCCTGTGGTTTGATTATTTTGGTTTGTTTCTGTGGTTTGATTATTTTGGTCTGTTCCTCTGGTTTGACTATTTTGGATTGTTCCTGAAGTTTGATTATTTTGGATTGTTTCTGTGGTTTGATTATTTGGGATTGTTCCTGTGGTTTGATTATTCTGGATTATTCCTGTGGTTTGATTATTTTGGATTGTTACTGTGGTTTAATTATTTTGGTCTGTTCCTGTGGTTTGATTATTTTGGTCTGTGGCTGTGGTTTGATTATTGTGATCTGTTCCTGTGGTTTGATTACTTTGGTCTGGTCCTGTGGTTTGATTATTTTGGTCTGTTTCTGTGGTTTGATTATTTTGGTCTGTTCCTCTGGTTTGACTATCTTGGATTGTTCCTGTGGTTTGATTATTTTGGATTGTTCCTGTGGTTTGATTGTTTTGGTGTGTTCTTGTGGTTTGATTATTTTGGATTGTTCCTGTGGTTTGATTATTTTGGTCTGTTCCTGTGGTTTGATTATTTTGGTCTGTTCCTGTGGTTTGATTATTTTGGTCTGTTCCTGTGGTTTGATTATTTTGGTCTGTGGCTGTGGTTTGATTATTGTGATCTGTTCCTGTGGTTTGATTACTTTGGTCTGGTCCTGTGGTTTGATTATTTTGGTCTGTTTCTGTGGTTTGATTATTTTGGTTTGTTCCTCTGGTTTGACTATCTTGGATTGTTCCTGTGGTTTGATTATTTTGGATTGTTCCTGTGGTTTGATTGTTTTGGTGTGTTCTTGTGGTTTGATTATTTTGGATTGTTCCTGTGGTTTGATTATTTTGGTCTGTTCCTGTGGTTTGATTATTTTGGTCTGTTCCTGTGGTTTGATTATTTTGGTCTGTTCCTGTCGTTTGATTATTTTGGATTGTTCCTGTGGTTTGATTTTTTTGGATTTCTCCTCTGGTTTGATTATTTTGGATTGTTTCTGTGGTTTGTTTTTTGTTGATTGTTCCTGTGGTTTGATTATTTTGGATTGTTCCTGTGGTTTGATTATTTTGGATTGTTCCTGTGGTTTACTTATTTTGGATTGTTCCTATGATTTGATTATTTTGGGCTGTGTCTGTGGTTTGATTATTTTGGTCTGGTCCTGTGGTTTGATTATTTTGGCCTGTTTCTGTGGTTTGATTATTTTGGTTCGTTTCTGTGGTTTGATTATTTTGGTCTGTTCCTCTGGTTTGATTATTTTGGATTGTTCCTGTGGTTTCATTATTTTGGGCTGTGTCTGTGGTTTGATTATTTTGGTCTGGTCCTGTGGTTTGATTATTTTGGTTCGTTTCTGTGGTTTGATTATTTTGGATTGTTCCTGCGGTTTGATTCTTTTGGATTGTTCCTGTGGTTTGATTATTTTGGATTGTTCCTGTGGTTTGATTATTTGGGATTGTTCCTGTGGTTTGATTATTTTGGTCTGTTCCTGTGGTTTGATTATTTTGGTCTGTTGCTGTGGTTTGATGATTTTGGTCTGTTGCTGTGGTTTGATTTTTTTGGTCTGTTCCTGTGGTTTGATTATTTTGGTTCGTTTCTGTGGTTTGATTATTTTGGTCTGTTCCTCTGGTTTGATTATTTTGGATTGTTCCTGTGGTTTCATTATTTTGGGCTGTGTCTGTGGTTTGATTATTTTGGTCTGGTCCTGTGGTTTGATTATTTTGGTTCGTTTCTGTGGTTTGATTATTTTGGATTGTTCCTGCGGTTTGATTCTTTTGGATTGTTCCTGTGGTTTGATTATTTTGGATTGTTCCTGTGGTTTGATTATTTGGGATTGTTCCTGTGGTTTGATTATTTTGGTCTGTTCCTGTGGTTTGATTATTTTGGTCTGTTGCTGTGCTTTGATGATTTTGGTCTGTTGCTGTGGTTTGATTTTTTTGGTCTGTTCCTGTGGTTTGATTATTTTGGTTTGTTTCTGTGGTTTGATTATTTTGGTCTGTTCCTCTGGTTTGACTATTTTGGATTGTTCCTGAAGTTTGATTATTTTGGATTGTTTCTGTGGTTTGATTATTTGGGATTGTTCCTGTGGTTTGATTATTCTGGATTATTCCTGTGGTTTGATTATTTTGGATTGTTACTGTGGTTTAATTATTTTGGTCTGTTCCTGTGGTTTGATTATTTTGGTCTGTGGCTGTGGTTTGATTATTGTGATCTGTTCCTGTGGTTTGATTACTTTGGTCTGGTCCTGTGGTTTGATTATTTTGGTCTGTTTCTGTGGTTTGATTATTTTGGTCTGTTCCTCTGGTTTGACTATCTTGGATTGTTCCTGTGGTTTGATTATTTTGGATTGTTCCTGTGGTTTGATTGTTTTGGTGTGTTCTTGTGGTTTGATTATTTTGGATTGTTCCTGTGGTTTGATTATTTTGGTCTGTTCCTGTGGTTTGATTATTTTGGTCTGTTCCTGTGGTTTGATTATTTTGGTCTGTTCCTGTGGTTTGATTATTTTGGTCTGTGGCTGTGGTTTGATTATTGTGATCTGTTCCTGTGGTTTGATTACTTTGGTCTGGTCCTGTGGTTTGATTATTTTGGTCTGTTTCTGTGGTTTGATTATTTTGGTTTGTTCCTCTGGTTTGACTATCTTGGATTGTTCCTGTGGTTTGATTATTTTGGATTGTTCCTGTGGTTTGATTGTTTTGGTGTGTTCTTGTGGTTTGATTATTTTGGATTGTTCCTGTGGTTTGATTATTTTGGTCTGTTCCTGTGGTTTGATTATTTTGGTCTGTTCCTGTGGTTTGATTATTTTGGTCTGTTCCTGTCGTTTGATTATTTTGGATTGTTCCTGTGGTTTGATTTTTTTGGATTTCTCCTCTGGTTTGATTATTTTGGATTGTTTCTGTGGTTTGTTTTTTGTTGATTGTTCCTGTGGTTTGATTATTTTGGATTGTTCCTGTGGTTTGATTATTTTGGATTGTTCCTGTGGTTTGATTATTGTGGATTGTTCCTGTGGTTTGATTATTTTGGTCTGTTCCTGTGGTTTGATTATTTTGGTCTGTTCCTGTGGTTTGATTATTTTGGTCTGGGCCTGTGGTTTGATTATTTTGGTCTGTTTCTGTGGTTTGATTATTTTGGTCTGTTCCTGTGGTTTGATTATTTTGGATTCTTTCTGTGGTTTGATTATTTTTGATTGTTCCTGTGGTTTGATTATTTGGGATTGTTCCTGTGGTTTGATTATTTTGGATTGTTCCTGTGGTTTGATTATTTTGGATTGTTCCTGTGGTTTGATTATTTTGGTCTGTTCCTGTGGTTTGATTATTTTGGTCTGTTGCTGTGGTTTGATTATTTTGGTCTGTTCCTGTGGTTTGATTATTTTGGTCTGTTCCTGTGGTTTGATTATTTTGGTTTTTTTCTGTGGTTTGATTATTTTGGTCTGTTCCTCTGGTTGGACTATTTTGGATTGTTCCTGTGGTTTGATTATTTCGGATTGTTCCTGTGGTTTGATTATTTTGCATTGTTCCTGTGGTTTACTTATTTTGGATTGTTCCTATGATTTGATTATTTTGGGCTGTGTCTGTGGTTTGATTATTTTGGTCTGGTCCTGTGGTTTGATTATTTTGGCCTGTTTCTGTGGTTTGATTATTTTGGTTCGTTTCTGTGGTTTGATTATTTTGGTCTGTTCCTCTGGTTTGATTATTTTGGATTGTTCCTGTGGTTTGATTATTTTGGATTGTTCGTGTGGTTTGATTATTTTGGCCTGTTTCTGTGGTTTGATTATTTTGGTTCGTTTCTGTGGTTTGATTATTTTGGATTGTTCCTGCGGTTTGATTCTTTTGGATTGTTCCTGTGGTTTGATTATTTTGGATTGTTCCTGTGGTTTGATTATTTGGGATTGTTCCTGTGGTTTGATTATTTTGGTCTGTTCCTGTGGTTTGATTATTTTGGTCTGTTGCTGTGGTTTGATGATTTTGGTCTGTTGCTGTGGTTTGATTTTTTTGGTCTGTTCCTGTGGTTTGATTATTTTGGTCTGGTCCTGTGGTTCGATTAATTTGGTCTGTTTCTGTGGTTTGATTATTTTGGTTTGTTTCTGTGGTTTGATTATTTTGGTCTGTTCCTCTGGTTTGACTATTTTGGATTGTTCCTGCAGTTTGATTATTTTGGATTGTTTCTGTGGTTTGATTATTTGGGATTGTTCCTGTGGTTTGATTATTCTGGATTATTCCTGTGGTTTGATTATTTTGGATTGTTCCTGTGGTTTAATTATTTTGGTCTGTTCCTGTGGTTTGATTATTTTGGTCTGTGGCTGTGGTTTGATTATTGTGATCTGTTCCTGTGGTTTGATTACTTTGGTCTGGTCCTGTGGTTTGATTATTTTGGTCTGTTTCTGTGGTTTGATTATTTTGGTCTGTTCCTCTGGTTTGACTATCTTGGATTCTTCCTGTGGTTTGATTATTTTGGATTGTTCCTGTGGTTTGATTGTTTTGGTGTGTTCTTGTGGTTTGATTATTTTGGATTGTTCCTGTGGTTTGATTATTTTGGTCTGTTCCTGTGGTTTGATTATTTTGGTCTGTTCCTGTGGTTTGATTATTTTGGTCTGTTCCTGTCGTTTGATTATTTTGGATTGTTCCTGTGCTTTGATTTTTTTGGATTTCTCCTCTGGTTTGATTATTTTGGATTGTTTCTGTGGTTTGTTTTTTGTTGATTGTTCCTGTGGTTTGATTATTTTGGATTGTTCCTGTGGTTTGATTATTTTGGATTATTCCTGTGGTTTGATTATTGTGGATTGTTCCTGTGGTTTGATTATTTTGGTCTGTTCCTGTGGTTTGATTATTTTGGTCTGTTGCTGTGGTTTGATTATTTTGGTCTGTTCCTGTGGTTTGATTATTTTGGTCTGGGCCTGTGGTTTGATTATTTTGGTCTGTTTCTGTGGTTTGATTATTTTGGTCTGTTCCTGTGGTTTGATTATTTTGGATTCTTTCTGTGGTTTGATTATTTTTGATTGTTCCTGTGGTTTGATTATTTGGGATTGTTCCTGTGGTTTGATTATTTTGGATTGTTCCTGTGGTTTGATTATTTTGGATTGTTCCTGTGGTTTGATTATTTTGGTCTGTTCCTGTGGTTTGATTATTTTGGTCTGTTGCTGTGGTTTGATTATTTTGGTCTGTTCCTGTGGTTTGATTATTTCGGATTGTTCCTGTGGTTTGATTATTTTGCATTGTTCCTGTGGTTTACTTATTTTGGATTGTTCCTATGATTTGATTATTTTGGGCTGTGTCTGTGGTTTGATTATTTTGGTCTGGTCCTGTGGTTTGATTATTTTGGCCTGTTTCTGTGGTTTGATTATTTTGGTTTGTTTCTGTGGTTTGATTATTTTGGTCTGTTCCTCTGGTTTGATTATTTTGGATTGTTCCTGTGGTTTGATTATTTTGGATTGTTCGTGTGGTTTGATTATTTTGGCCTGTTTCTGTAGTTTGATTATTTTGGATTGTTCCTGCGGTTTGATTCTTTTGGATTGTTCCTGTGGTTTGATTATTTTGGATTGTTCCTGTGGTTTGATTATTTGGGATTGTTCCTGTGGTTTGATTATTTTGGTCTGTTCCTGTGGTTTGATTATTTTGGTCTGTTGCTGTGGTTTGATGATTTTGGTCTGTTGTTGTGGTTTGATTTTTTTGGTCTGTTCCTGTGGTTTGATTATTTTGGTCTGGTCCTGTGGTTCGATTAATTTGGTCTGTTTCTGTGGTTTGATTATTTTGGTTTGTTTCTGTGGTTTGATTATTTTGGTCTGTTTCTCTGGTTTGACTATTTTGGATTGTTCCTGAAGTTTGATTATTTTGGATTGTTTCTGTGGTTTGATTATTTGGGATTGTTCCTGTGGTTTGATTATTCTGGATTATTCCTGTGGTTTGATTATTTTGGATTGTTCCTGTGGTTTAATTATTTTGGTCTGTTCCTGTGGTTTGATTATTTTGGTCTGTGGGTGTGGTTTGATTATTGTGATCTGTTCCTGTGGTTTGATTACTTTGGTCTGGTCCTGTGGTTTGATTATTTTGGTCTGTTTCTGTGGTTTGATTATTTTGGTCTGTTCCTCTGGTTTGACTATCTTGGATTCTTCCTGTGGTTTGATTATTTTGGATTGTTCCTGTGGTTTGATTGTTTTGGTGTGTTCTTGTGGTTTGATTATTTTGGATTGTTCCTGTGGTTTGATTATTTTGGTCTGTTCCTGTGGTTTGATTATTTTGGTCTGTTGCTGTGGTTTGATTATTTTGGTCTGTTCCTGTCGTTTGATTATTTTGGATTGTTCCTGTGGTTTGATTTTTTTGGATTTCTCCTCTGGTTTGATTATTTTGGATTGTTTCTGTGGTTTGTTTTTTGTTGATTGTTCCTGTGGTTTGATTATTTTGGATTGTTCCTGTGGTTTGATTATTTTGGATTGTTCCTGTGGTTTGATTATTGTGGATTGTTCCTGTGGTTTGATTATTTGGGATTGTTCCTGTGGTTTGATTATTTTGGATTGTTCCTGTGGTTTGATTATTTTGGATTGTTCCTGTGGTTTGATTATTTTGGTCTGTTCCTGTGGTTTGATTATTTTGGTCTGTTGCTGTGGTTTGATTATTTTGGTCTGTTCCTGTGGTTTGATTATTTTGGTCTGTTCCTGTGGTTTGATTATTTTGGTTTTTTTCTGTGGTTTGATTATTTTGGTCTGTTCCTCTGGTTGGACTATTTTGGATTGTTCCTGTGGTTTGATTATTTCGGATTGTTCCTGTGGTTTGATTATTTTGCATTGTTCCTGTGGTTTACTTATTTTGGATTGTTCCTATGATTTGATTATTTTGGGCTGTGTCTGTGGTTTGATTATTTTGGTCTGGTCCTGTGGTTTGATTATTTTGGCCTGTTTCTGTGGTTTGATTATTTTGGTTCGTTTCTGTGGTTTGATTATTTTGGTCTGTTCCTCTGGTTTGATTATTTTGGATTGTTCCTGTGGTTTGATTATTTTGGATTGTTCGTGTGGTTTGATTATTTTGGCCTGTTTCTGTGGTTTGATTATTTTGGTTCGTTTCTGTGGTTTGATTATTTTGGATTGTTCCTGCGGTTTGATTCTTTTGGATTGTTCCTGTGGTTTGATTATTTTGGATTGTTCCTGTGGTTTGATTATTTGGGATTGTTCCTGTGGTTTGATGATTTTGGTCTGTTGCTGTGGTTTGATTTTTTTGGTCTGTTCCTGTGGTTTGATTATTTTGGTCTGGTCCTGTGGTTCGATTAATTTGGTCTGTTTCTGTGGTTTGATTGTTTTGGTTTGTTTCTGTGGTTTGATTATTTTGGTCTGTTCCTCTGGTTTGACTATTTTGGATTGTTCCTGAAGTTTGATTATTTTGGATTGTTTCTGTGGTTTGATTATTTGGGATTGTTCCTGTGGTTTGATTATTCTGGATTGTTCCTGTGGTTTGATTATTTTGGATTGTTCCTGTGGTTTAATTATTTTGGTCTGTTCCTGTGGTTTGATTATTTTGGTCTGTGGCTGTGGTTTGATTATTGTGATCTGTTCCTGTGGTTTGATTATTTTGGTCTGGTCCTGTGGTTTGATTATTTTGGTCTGTTTCTGTGGTTTGATTATTTTGGTCTGTTCCTGTGGTTTGATTATTTTGGTCTGTTCCTGTGGTTTGATTATTTTGGATTTTTTCTGTCGTTTGATTATTTTGGTCTGTTCCTGTGGTTTGATTATTTTGGTCTGTTGCTGTGGTTTGATGATTTTGGTCTGTTGCTGTGGTTTGATTTTTTTGGTCTGTTCCTGTGGTTTGATTATTTTGGTCTGTGGCTGTGGTTTGATTATTGTGATCTGTTCCTGTGGTTTGATTATTTTGGTCTGGTCCTGTGGTTTGATTATTTTGGTCTGTTTCTGTGGTTTGATTATTTTGGATTGTTCCTGTGGTTTGATTGTTTTGGTGTGTTCTTGTGGTTTGATTATTTTGGATTGTTCCTGTGGTTTGATTATTTTGGTCTGTTCCTGTGGTTTGATTATTTTGGTCTGTTCCTGTGGTTTGATTATTTTGGATTTTTTCTGTCGTTTGATTCTTTTGGTCTGTTCCTGTGGTTTGATTATTTTGGTCTGTTCCTGTCGTTTGATTATTTTGGATTGTTCCTGTGGTTTGATTTTTTTGGATTTTTCCTCTGGTTTGATTATTTTGGATTGTTTCTGTGGTTTGTTTTTTGTTGATTGTTCCTGTGGTTTGATTATTTTGGATTGTTCCTGTGGTTTGATTATTTTGGATTGTACCTGTGGTTTGATTATTTTGGTTTGATCCTGTGGTTTGATTATTTTGGTCTGTTCCTGTGGTTTGATTATTTTGGTCTGTTGCTGTGGTTTGATTATTTTGGTCTGTTCCTGTGGTTTGATTATTTTGGTCTGGGCCTGTGGTTTGATTATTTTGGTCTGTTTCTGTGGTTTGATTATTTTGGTCTGTTCCTGTGGTTTGATTATTTTGGATTCTTTCTGTGGTTTGATTATTTTTGATTGTTCCTGTGGTTTGATTATTTTGGATTGTTCCTGTGGTTTGATTATTTTGGATTGTTCCTGTGGTTTGATTATTTTGGATTGTTCCTGTGGTTTGATTATTTTGGTCTGTTCCTGTGGTTTGATTATTTTGGTCTGTTGCTGTGGTTTGATTATTTTGGTCTGTTCCTGTGGTTTGATTATTTTGGTCTGTTCCTGTGGTTTGATTATTTTGGTTTTTTTCTGTGGTTTGATTATTTTGGTCTGTTCCTCTGGTTTGACTATTTTGGATTCTTCCTGTGGTTTGATTATTTTGGATTGTTCCTGTGGTTTGATTATTTTGGTCTGTTCCTGTGGTTTGATTATTTTGGATTGTTCCTGTGGTTTGATTATTTTGGATTGTTCCTGTGGTTTGATTATTTTGGTCTGTTCTGTGGTTTGATTATTTTGGTCTGTTCCTGTGGTTTGATTATTTTGGATTGTTCCTGTGGTTTGATTATTTTGGTCTGTTCCTGTGGTTTGATTATTTTGGATTGTTCCTGTGGTTTGATTATTTTGGATTGTTCCTGTGGTTTGATTATTTTGGTCTGTTCCTGTGGTTTGATTATTTTGGTCTGTTCCTGTGGTTTGATTATTTTGGTTTGTTCTGTGGTTTGATTATTTTGGTCTGTTCCTGTGGTTTGATTATTTTGGATTGTTCCTGTGGTTTGATTATTTTGGATTGTTCCTGTGGTTTGATTATTTTGGATCTGTTCCTGTGGTTTGATTATTTTGGATTGTTCCTGTGGTTTGATTATTTTGGATTGTTCCTGTGGTTTGATTATTTTGGATTGTTCCTGTGGTTTGATTATTTGGATTGTTCCTGTGGTTTGATTGTTTTGGATTGTTCCTGTGGTTTGATTATTTTGGATTGTTCCTGTGGTTTGATTATTTTGGATTGTTCCTGTGGTTTGATTATTTTGGATTGTTCCTGTGGTTTGATTATTTTGGTCTGTTCCTGTGGTTTGATTATTTTGGTTCTGTTCCTGTGGTTTGATTATTTTGGTCTGTTCCTGTGGTTTGATTATTTTGGTCTGTTCCTGTGGTTTGATTATTTTGGATTGTTCCTGTGGTTTGATTATTTTGGATTGTTCCTGTGGTTTGATTATTTTGGTTTGTTCCTGTGGTTTGATTATTTTGGTCTGTTCCTGTGGTTTGATTATTTTGGATTGTTCCTGTGGTTTGATTATTTTGGATTGTTCCTGTGGTTTGATTATTTTGGATTGTTCCTGTGGTTTGATTATTTTGGATTGTTCCTGTGGTTTGATTATTTTGGTGTGTTCCTGTGGTTTGATTATTTTGGTCTGTTCCTGTGGTTTGATTATTTTGGATTGTTCCTGTGGTTTGATTATTTTGGATTGTTCCTGTGGTTTGATTATTTTGGATTGTTCCTGTGGTTTGATTATTTTGGTTGTTCCTGTGGTTTGATTATTTTGGATTGTTCCTGTGGTTTGATTATTTTGGATTGTTCCTGTGGTTTGATTATTTTGGATTGTTCCTGTGGTTTGATTATTTTGGTGTGTTCCTGTGGTTTGATTATTTTGGATTGTTCCTGTGGTTTGATTATTTTGGTTGTTCCTGTGGTTTGATTATTTTGGATTGTTCCTGTGGTTTGATTATTTTGGTCTGTTCCTGTGGTTTGATTATTTTGGATTGTTCCTGTGGTTTGATTATTTTGGTTGTTCCTGTGGTTTGATTATTTTGGTTTGTTCCTGTGGTTTGATTATTTTGGATTGTTCCTGTGGTTTGATTATTTTGGATTGTTCCTGTGGTTTGATTATTTTGGATTGTTCTGTGGTTTGATTATTTTGATTGTTCCTGTGGTTTGATTATTTTGGATTGTTCCTGTGGTTTGATTATTTTGGATTGTTCCTGTGGTTTGATTATTTTGGATTGTTCCTGTGGTTTGATTATTTGGGATTGTTCCTGTGGTTTGATTATTTTGGATTGTTCCTGTGGTTTGATTATTTTGGTCTGTTCCTGTGGTTTGATTATTTTGGTCTGTTGCTGTGGTTTGATTATTTTGGTCTGTTCCTGTGGTTTGATTATTTTGGTCTGTTCCTGTGGTTTGATTATTTTGGTTTGTTCCTGTGGTTTGATTATTTTGGTCTGTTCCTGTGGTTTGATTATTTTGGATTGTTCCTGTGGTTTGATTATTTCGGATTGTTCCTGTGGTTTGATTATTTTGGATTGTTCCTGTGGTTTACTTATTTTGGATTGTTCCTGTGGTTTGATTATTTTGGCTGTTCCTGTGGTTTGATTATTTTGGTCTGTTCCTGTGGTTTGATTATTTTGGCTGTTCCTGTGGTTTGATTATTTTGGTCTGTTCCTGTGGTTTGATTATTTTGGTCTGTTCCTGTGGTTTGATTATTTTGGATTGTTCCTGTGGTTTGATTATTTTGGATTGTTCCTGTGGTTTGATTATTTTGGACTGTTCCTGTGGTTTGATTATTTTGGTTGTTCCTGTGGTTTGATTATTTTGGATTGTTCCTGTGGTTTGATTATTTTGGATTGTTCCTGTGGTTTGATTATTTTGGATTGTTCCTGTGGTTTGATTATTTTGGATTGTTCCTGTGGTTTGATTATTTTGGTCTGTTCTGTGGTTTGATTATTTTGGTCTGTTCCTGTGGTTTGATTATTTTGGTCTGTTCCTGTGGTTTGATTATTTTGGTCTGTTTCTGTGGTTTGATTATTTTGGTTTGTTCCTGTGGTTTGATTATTTTGGTCTGTTCCTGTGGTTTGACTATTTTGGATTGTTCCTGTGGTTTGATTATTTTGGATTGTTTCTGTGGTTTGATTATTTTGGATTGTTCCTGTGGTTTGATTATTTTGGATTGTTCCTGTGGTTTGATTATTTTGGATTGTTCCTGTGGTTTGATTATTTTGGTCTGTTCCTGTGGTTTGATTATTTTGGTCTGTTCTGTGGTTTGATTATTTTGGATCTGTTCCTGTGGTTTGATTATTTTGGTCTGTTCCTGTGGTTTGATTATTTTGGTCTGTTCTGTGGTTTGATTATTTTGGTCTGTTCCTGTGGTTTGATTATTTTGGTCTGTTCCTGTGGTTTGATTATTTTGGATTGTTCCTGTGGTTTGATTATTTTGGTCTGTTCCTGTGGTTTGATTATTTTGGTCTGTTCTGTGGTTTGATTATTTTGGTCTGTTCCTGTGGTTTGATTATTTTGGTCTGTTCCTGTGGTTTGATTATTTTGGTCTGTTCTTGTGGTTTGATTATTTGGATCTGTTCCTGTGGTTTGATTATTTTGGTCTGGTCCTGTGGTTTGATTATTTTGGTCTGTTTCTGTGGTTTGATTATTTTGGATTGTTCCTGTGGTTTGATTGTTTTGGTGTGTTCTTGTGGTTTGATTATTTTGGATTGTTCCTGTGGTTTGATTATTTTGGTCTGTTCCTGTGGTTTGATTATTTTGGTCTGTTCCTGTGGTTTGATTATTTTGGATTTTTTCTGTCGTTTGATTCTTTTGGTCTGTTCCTGTGGTTTGATTATTTTGGTCTGTTCCTGTCGTTTGATTATTTTGGATTGTTCCTGTGGTTTGATTTTTTTGGATTTTTCCTCTGGTTTGATTATTTTGGATTGTTTCTGTGGTTTGTTTTTTGTTGATTGTTCCTGTGGTTTGATTATTTTGGATTGTTCCTGTGGTTTGATTATTTTGGATTGTTCCTGTGGTTTGATTATTTTGGTTTGTTCCTGTGGTTTGATTATTTTGGTCTGTTCCTGTGGTTTGATTATTTTGGTCTGTTGCTGTGGTTTGATTATTTTGGTCTGTTCCTGTGGTTTGATTATTTTGGTCTGGGCCTGTGGTTTGATTATTTTGGTCTGTTTCTGTGGTTTGATTATTTTGGTCTGTTCCTGTGGTTTGATTATTTTGGATTCTTTCTGTGGTTTGATTATTTTGGATTGTTCCTGTGGTTTGATTATTTTGGATTGTTCCTGTGGTTTGATTATTTTGGATTGTTCCTGTGGTTTGATTATTTTGGATTGTTTCCTGTGGTTTGATTATTTTGGTCTGTTCCTGTGGTTTGATTATTTTGGTCTGTTGCTGTGGTTTGATTATTTTGGTCTGTTCCTGTGGTTTGATTATTTTGGTCTGTTCCTGTGGTTTGATTATTTTGGTTTTTTTCTGTGGTTTGATTATTTTGGTCTGTTCCTCTGGTTTGACTATTTTGGATTCTTCCTATCGTTTGATTATTTTGGATTGTTCCTGTGGTTTGATTATTTTGGTGTGTTCTTGTGGTATGATTATTTTGGATTGTTCCTGTGGTTTGGTGATTTTGGTTTGTTCCTGTGGTTTGATTATTTTGGTCTGTTCCTGTGGTTTGATTATTTTGGATTGTTTCTGTGGTTTGATTATTTTGGTCTGTTCCTGTGGTTTGATTATTTTGGATTCTTCCTGTGGTTTGATTATTTTTGTCTGTTCCTGTGGTTTGATTATTTTGGTCTGTTCCTGTGGTTTGATTATTTTGGTTTTTTTCTGTGGTTTGATTATTTTGGTCTGTTCCTCTGGTTTGACTATTTTGGATTCTTCCTGTCGTTTGATTATTTTGGATTGTTCCTGTGGTTTGATTATTTTGGTGTGTTCTTGTGGTTTGATTATTTTGGATTGTTCCTGTGGTTTGATTATTTTGGATTGTTCCTGTGGTTTGATTGTTTTGGATTGTTCCTGTGGTTTGATTATTTTGGATTGTTCCTGTGGTTTGATTGTTTTGGATTGTTCCTGTGGTTTGATTATTTTGGATTGTTCCTGTGGTTTGATTATTTTGGATTGTTCCTGTGGTTTGATTATTTAGGTCTGTTCCTGTGGTTTGTTTATTTTGTTCTGTTCCTGTGGTTTGATTATTTTGGTCTGTTCCTGTGGTTTGATTATTTTGGTCTGTTGCTGTAGTTTGATTATTTTGGATTGTTCCTGTGGGTTGATTATTTTGGATTGTTCCTGTTGTTTGATTATTTTGGTGTGTTCCTGTGGTTTGATTATTTTGTTCTGTTCCTGTGGTTTGATTATTTTGGATTGTTCCTGTGGTTTGATTATTTTGGATTGTTCCTGTTCTTTGATTATTTTGGATTGTTCCTGTAGTTTGATTATTTTGGATTGTTCCTGTGGTTTGATTATTTTGGTGTGTTCCTGTGGTTTGATTATTTTGGTCTGTTCCTGTGGTTTGATTATTTTGGATTGTTTCTGTGGTTTGATTATTTTGGATTGTTCCTGTGGTTTGATTATTTTGGATTGTTCCTGTGGTTTGATTATTTTGGTGTGTTCCTGTGGTTTGATTATTTTGGATTGTTCCTGTGGTTTGATTATTTTGGATTGTTCCTGTGGTTTGATTATTTTGGATTGTTCCTGTGGTTTGATTATTTTGGTGTGTTCCTGTGGTTTGATTATTTTGGATTGTTCCTGTGGTTTGATTATTTTGGTGTGTTCCTGTGGTTTGATTATTTTGGATTGTTCCTGTGGTTTGATTATTTTGGTCTGTTCCTGTGGTTTGATTATTTTGGATTGTTCCTGTGGTTTGATTATTTTGGTGTGTTCCTGTGGTTTGATTATTTTGGTTTGTTCCTGTGGTTTGATTATTTTGGATTGTTCCTGTGGTTTGATTATTTTGGTGTGTTTCTGTCGTTTGATTATTTTGGATTGTTCCTGTGGTTTGATTATTTTGGTCTGTTCCTGTGGTTTGATTATTTTGGTTTGTTCCTGTGGTTTGATTATTTTGGATTGTTCCTGTGGTTTGATTATTTTGGTGTGTTTCTGTCGTTTTATTATTTTGGATTGTTCCTGTGGTTTGATTATTTTGGTCTGTTCCTGTGGTTTGATTATTTTGGTCTGTTCCTGTGGTTTGATTATTTTGGATTGTTCCTGTTCTTTGATTATTTTGGATTGTTCCTGTGGTTTGATTATTTTGGTCTGTTCCTGTGGTTTGATTATTTTGGTTTGTTGCTGTGGTTTGATTATTTTGGATTGTTCCTGTGGTTTGATTATTTTGGATTGTTCCTGTGGTTTACGGTGAAACTGCTTTGAGGTGGCTTGGAGACATCCTTCTTAAACCAATATCGAGCTGATTGCACAGCTTTATTTGGAATGGCAATAACATGTCAGCCAAGGGGCAAACGTCATGAAACGGAGCGACAGCAACTTTGTTCTAGTGCTTTTGATAGTCATTATATGACGGGATTCACCATTCTGAACAACTGTTGTTTAGTAATTTGTTTGGAGTTAGCCAACGTACAAATAATATAAGTTTTTAAATGTAATTAATTTCATGATTCTAGATTTACTTTAAACGGGTGGGTCTATTTTCTGTACATCAAGTCTTTTCTGGTGGAACCGAGTGATTTTTCTTGAATTTGCACAGGTGGAAGCAACATGGAGAAGTGGGGTCGTTTAAAAACAGGTTCTCAGGACGTGGGCATCACTGGCAAGTCTGGCATTTATTGCCCATCAGAGTAGGGATGACCCGGTCATTTTCGGGTTGGCCGGTTGTAACTTGGGCCTCAATTGTTTATAATCTATATCAATGACTTAGATGAAGGGACCAAGTATAATGTATCCAAGTTTGCTGATGATACAAAGCTAGATGGGAAAGTAAGCTGTGAGGAGGATGCAAAGAGGCTGCAAAGGTATATAGACAGGCTAAGTGAATGGGCAAGATGGTGGCAGATGGAGTATAATGTGCAGTAGTGTGAAATTATCCACTTTGGTTGGAAGAATAGAAAAGCAGAATATTTTTTAAATGGTGAGAGACTAGTAAAATACATCTACAACACAGGCATCTACCCGACAAAGTGGAAAATTACCCAGTTATGTCCTGTCCACAAAAAGCAGTACAAATCCAATCCGGCCAATTACCGCCCCATCAGCCTACTCTCAATCATCAGTAAAGTGATGGAAGGTGTCGTTGACAGTGCTATCAAGCGACACTTGCTCACCAATAACCTGCTCACCGATGCTCAGTTTGGGTTCCGCCAGGACCACTCGGCTCCAGACCTCATTACAGCCTTGGTCCAAACGTGGACAAAAGAGCTGAATTCCAGAGGTGAGGTGAGAGTGACTGCCCTCGACATCAAGGCAGCATTTGACCGAGTGTGGCACCAAGGAGCCCTAGTAAAATTGAAGTCAATGGGAATCGGGGAAAACTCTCCACTGGCTGGAGTCATACCTAGCACAAAGGAAGATGGTTGTGGCGGTTGGAGGCCACTCATCACAGCCCCAGAACATTGCTGCAGGAGTTCCTCAGGGCAGTGTCCTAGGCTCAACCATCTTCAGCTGCTTCATCATTGACCTTCCTTCCATCATAAGGTCAGAAGTGGGGATGTTCGCTGATAACTGCACAGTGTTCAGTGCCATTCGCAACTCCTCAGATAATGAGGCAGTCTGTGCCCACATGAAGCAAGACCTGGACGACGTTCAGGCTTGGGCTGATCAGTGGTAATTAACATACGTGCCATACAAGTGCCAGGCAATGACTATCTCCAACAAGAGAGAGTCTAACCACCGCCCCTTGACATTCAATTGCATTACCATCATCGAATCCCCCACCATCAACATCCTGGGGGTCATCATTGACCAGAAACTTAACTGGACCAGCCACATAAATACTGTGGCTACGAGAGCAGGTCAGGGGTTGTGTATCCTGCGGCGAGTGTCTCATTTTCTGACTCCCCAAAGCCTTTCCATCACCTGCAATGCACAAGTCAGGAGTGTGTTTCAAAATCCTGGAACTCCCCACCTCACAGCACTGTAAGAGTACCTCCACCACATGGACTGCAGCCACTCAAGCAGGCTGCTCACCACCACCTTCTCAAGGGCAATTAGGGATGGGCAATAAATGCTGGCCTTGCCAGCGACGCCCACATCCTGTGAATGATTTCAAAAACAATGATGGCATTTGGAAATTTTTGGGTGTCCCTGTACACGAATCACGGAAAGCTAAGATGCCGGTCCAGCAAGCAGTTAGGAAAGTAAATGGTTTGTTAGCCTTTATTGCAAGGGGGTTGAAGTACAAGAGTAAGGAAGTCTTGCTGCAATTATATAGGGCATTGGTGAGACCACACCTGGTCCAGTTTTGGTCTCCTTACCTAAGGAAGGATACACTTGTCTTAGAGGGGGTGCAACGAAGGTTCACTAGACTGATTCCTGGGATGAGAGGATTGTCCTATGAGGAGAGATTGAGTAGAATTGGCCTATATTCTCTGGAGTTTAGAAGAATGAGAGGTAATCTCATTCAAACGTATAAAATTCTTAGAGGGCTTGACAGGGCAGTCGCTGAGAGGCTGCTTCCCCTGGCTTGGAGAGTCTAGACCTAGGGGGCATAGTCTCAGGAGAAGGATAAGTCGTTGAGTACATTCAAGACTGTGATAGATAGATTTTTGGACTGTAGGAAATCGAGGGATATGGGGATCGGGCAGGAAAGTGGAGCTGAGGTTGAAAACAGCCATGATCTTATTGAATGGCGGAGTAGGCTCGAGGGTCTGTAGGGCCTACTCCTGCTCCTAATTCTTATTTTCTTATCCTTAGTTGCTGGTTTTGATACAACTGAGTGGCTCACTCGGCCATTTCAGAGAGGGCAGTTAAGAGTCAGGTACCTCCGACAGTACAGCACTCGCTCAGTACTGTACTGGAGTGTCGGCCTGGATTATGGGCTCAAATCTCTAGAGTGGGGATTGAACCCACATCCTTCTGACTCAGAGGTGAGAGTGCTGCCAACTGAGCCACAGCTGACTCCAGTTGTTTGCAAACAAAGGAAGGCCAGACTAGCACTTTTTCACAAAGATGATTTTGCTTTAAGTACATCAGACATCGGTTGATTGGAATATGTTGGGAGTTGGCTGGTTCTTCAGGATTCCTTCCTCGGCTGCTGTACACTGAATTTTCACGCAGTGCTCTCTCCTTTTTTTCCGCAAAAGGATGGATCACTGGGAAACATCGATGACCTGGCTCAGCAGTACACGGAATACTACAACACCTGCCTTAGTGACGTGTCTGAACGGATGGAAGAGCTGTGCATGCACAGAGTCTCAGAGGACCTTGAACTGGTAAGAAACGGCCCGACTCCTCTTGGAGACCGACATGTTTGTAGACGAACTAAGAAAAGAAAGAACTTGTATTTATATAGCGCCTTTCACGACTTCAAGTCGACCTAGAGTGTTTTACAGCCAATGAAGTACTTTTTGAAATGTAGTCACTGTTGTAATGTAGGAAACGGGGCAGCCAATTTGCACACAGCAAGCTCCCACAAACGGCAATGAGATAAATGACCAGATAATCTGTTTTTAGTGGTGTTTGTTGAGGGATAAATGTTAGGCAGGATAGCAGGAGAACGTAGCAATACAGCAAATTCAAGTGTATTTGAGAACCCTGGAGTGAAACATTAATTCGGCCTCAAATTAAATACCACATTTTGTAGTTTATTATCCATTCGAATTGCACTGTTTCCACCCCCACCCCCACTCCCACCAGTTCACTGTTCTGAATAGGCCTCATTTATCCTGCACGGTGGGTTCAGAGACAGACAGAAAGCCTGGAACAATTTATAGAGCCCCTCTCGTGTCCGTGGGATGTCCAAAAGTAGTTCACAGCCAATTAATTACTTTTCAAGTGTTACGTAGGCCAACACGACAGCCAGGTACCAGAAACCGCGGTAAGATGAATGACCAGTTAATCACTTTTGGTGATGTTGGTTGAGGACTAAGTATTGGCCAGGACAGCAGCAGAGAACTCTCCTGCTTTTTGAATAGTGCCACGGGCTCTTTTACATCTACCTGCGAGGGCAGACTGGGCCTCAGTTTAACGTCTCATTCAAAAGAGTACGGGGGAGAAATTGGGCTCTTTCGCGCCTGTTTTTTGGCGCTAATTGGACTCCTAACGCTCCAAAATCACACCCGAAATGTGCGCGTGTACCTCCGATGGGAAGTGCGCCAGACGCCATCTTGGTACAGTAGTTTGCACACCTAACAACCGCCGGCTGCATGCTGAGCCAGCAGATTATATGTCAATCAGTGTGTAACACTGACGCCAGCGCTGCCATTTTAGAACGCACATGCTAGCCTACTCTTAACCTCACACAGCTGAACACAACGTTAAATGGCATGAAAGACCGCCCACCAGCGCTACTTAAAGAGATCATGAACTACTTACAGGTTAGTTGCTGGATTATTTCTTCTAGTTGCTGGTGCAATTCTACAGATTTTTGGAGCTTTCGTGTACTTGTCTAAAGTTTGAATAGTCTACAGGGAGTAGTCTGGCTGGAGCTGAAGTACTGTTTTGGTCATTTAAAAGCTTGTGCAGAAGCAAGTTGCTTCCAGACATGGGTGGCCTGGTAGGCCTTCCTCTTGGAATTGAACATGACTGGGAGAATGAAGAGAGGCCACACAGAGCAGGACAAGCTGCCAGAAGAGGTTAGGAGGAGGAGTGGGGACAAGGGCTCTCAACAGGAAGCCATATCCACCGAGAATCTTTTGGGAGCAATTCTCATACCTCAACTTCAGCAACGACCAATACTTGAGATGTCTTTGCTTCACGAAAAAGGTCTTGACAGAAATCTGCCGGCTACAACTCCGAGCAGGGCACGGACCTCATTGCCCGTGGCTCTTAGCATTTATGCGTCTGGCTCCTTGCAGGCTGCAGCTGGGGATATGAGCAACATCTCGCAGTTTGCAGTGCACTGCTGCATAAGGGAGGTCATTGAGCGTCTCTATAGAAAGAGACAGCTTCATCTCATTCTCTCTTGCCAGAGACAAGCAGGTGGAGCGAGCACGAGTGTTTGCTCGGATTGCAGGCTTCCCCAGGGTGCAGGATGCCATTGACTGCACGCGTATTGCCTTCCGTGCGCCTCGTGAACGCTGCCATTTTCCTGAATCGAAAGGGATTCCACTCCCTTAATGTGCAGCTGGTGTGCGACCACAAGCAGCGCATCATGCTGGTGAATGCCCATTATCCTGGCAGTAGTCATGATTCATTCATTCTGTGGCAGTCCTCTGTGCCAGCTGCATTTGACCCACCACGGCAAGTCAAAGGCTGGCTGGTGGGCGACAAGGGTTATCCACTCATGACATGGCTCATGACTCCAGTACGGAACACACGCACATGTGCACAGTAGGCCTACAATGAGAGCCATGCTGACACAAGGAACATTCTAGAGCACACCATCCGCATCCTCAAACAACGCTTCCGCTGCCTGGACCGCTCTGGAGGAGCCCTGCAGTACTCAGCTGAGCGGGTATCAAGATTAATGTTGTTAAATGCTGCAAGCTACACAGCCTGGCCATTATGAGGGAACAGCCCTTGCCACCACCTACCAGGTGAGAAGCTGAGGAGCAAGAGGAAGTGGAGGAGGGGGAAGTGCAACATGAAATGGAGGAACAGGAAGAGGAAGGGAGAATACAACGTAGACAGCCCCTTTCTGCCCGGGATCTATGTGATGAAATAACCAATGAGCAATACCAGTAACCTCAACCACACCTCCCCATTCACCAATAGTCCCACACTCCTTACCTTTCCTCTATCGTTGACCATCACATCGTCCTCTTTCCGACAACACAAAAATAAAAGCCAACAGAAAATACACATTCCAGTCTAAATTTTAAATTAAATCATGATGTAATACGCATACAAAAATAAACTAGTCACCCTTCTGCATTCCCTTAGTGCCTCTTCCATGTGCCTTTGCCTCTCTGAGTGCTCCTCCATGGTGCTTCCCCAGTGGCTGCAGCATGGGTGCTGGAAGGCTGCTGACCTTCAATTGAGGACACTGCAGAAGGCCTTGGAGGGAGACCTCGAGCAGCTCTGGGCTGAGAAGGCCGGCTTCAGACTGCACTATCTCGGCCTGGGATGCAGCAATCTGGGCTGGCTGGCTGACAGGCAACAGCAAAGGTACTGGCGGAGTAGCAGGGGTGGAAGCCGGAATGCTGTCATTCTGATAGAGGACAACAGGTTTGTGCTCCATGGAGGCACTGCCACTCTCCCAGCACAGCACCTCAGCAATCCTACTGATCTGTTAGAGAACAGATTGATTGGCTGCTGTGACGCCCTGGAAGCCCCTTTGAACACTGGTATCCAGAGCCATGATGGCAGCAGTCTGAGCTTCCACTGCAGCGCTCAGACATTTGGTGCAATGGAAACTGAGCCATTGGCCATCAGACGCTGCATCATGCTGGGTTTCACAGGTGTGCTGATGGAGGTGACCACCTGTTTCATGTTAGAAAGGATGGGCTCCAAGCTCTGCACAAAGCCCTGTGCCAAGTTGGTGCTGGACGACTCCATGCTCCTTGACATTGAGCGGCGACTTTCCAGTGTGCCAAGCTTTTGGGTGTGTACATCCATCAGCCTTCTTCTGTAGCCTGGGCCATCGAAATCCTCATCTGAGTCCTCTGCAGCAGAACTAGTGCCAGGCAAAGACCATCTCCTTCAAGGGAAAGTCTAACCACCTCCCCTTGCCATTCAATGGCATTACCATCATCGAATCCCCCACCATCAATATCCTGGGGGTCACCATTGACCATAAATTTAACTGGACCAGCCACATAAATACTGTGGTTACAAAAGCAGGTCAGAGCCTGGGTATTCTGCAGCCAGTGACTCACCTCCTGGCTCCCCAAAGCCTTTCCACCATCTATAAGGCACAAGTCAGGAGTGTAATGGAATACTCTTCACTTGCCTGGATGAATGCAGCTCCAACAACACTCAAAAAGTTCTACACCATCCAAGACAGAGCAACCCGCTTGATTGGCACCCCATCCACCACCTTAAACATTCACTCCCCCCACCACCGGTGCAGCGTGGCTGCAGTGTGCACCATCCACAAGATGCACTGCAGCAACTTGCCAAGGCTTCTTCGACAGCACTTCTCAAACCCGCGACTTTACCACCTAAAAGGACAAGGGCAGCAGGCGCATGGGAATACCACCACCTCCAAGTTCCCCTCCAAATCACACACCACCCTGACTTGGAAATATAGGGTGAAAATCCTGGAACTCTCTCCCTAACCGCACTGTGGGAGTACCTTCACCACGCGGACTGCAACGGTTCAAGAAGGTGGCTCACCACCACCTTCTCAAGGGCAATTAGGGATAGGCAATAAATGCTGGCCTTGCCAATGATGTCCATATCCCATGACTGAATAATAAAAAAATCTAGTGTGCGAGCTGGCACCTGCGCTATCCTTTCCTCGCCACCCCCCCCACCCCCAACCCTGGCTCCTGTGCACTTGTGCCCGGTGTCTCAGCCTCTAAAATGCACGCAGTGTCATTCTCTGAGCTAGTGGTTGCGAGTGTAAGATTGAGTGACGGTGTCTCTTCAACTTCACTGTCGTCTTCCTCGACTGACTGGGCAGGTTCCAGTTCTTGGGTATCTGAAATGAAAAAGGGACAAGGGTTGGGTTGTGGTGAGTGGAGAGGAGAAGATAAGAAGTGAATGCTTACACCCTCTGCAGCTTCTCACTCAGAAGAGATTGAGGGATTAGGGAGAACTTAAGAACCTAAGAAATAGGAGCTGGAGTAGGCCATTTGGCCCTTCGAGCCTGCTCCGCCATTTAACAAGATCATGGCTGATCTACCTCAACTCCAACTTCCCACACTATCCCCATATCCCTTAATTCCCTTCGTTCCCAAAAAGAAGTGGGATGAGAGAAGGAGGATTAGGTATGTGGGTACGCTCATCATCAATCGCTTCAGCACCACCAGTGGCCACGGCCTTAGCGATGCCCCTTCCCATGATAGCCAGCACTGTCTCCTCCATGGGTGTTAAAACATGCAGGCGCGTTTATCCTCCTCCAGTTCTTTCCTGCTGTTACGTGCCACCTTCTCCTGCAAGAAAGAGGAAAGTGTGTCAGTGAGTGTCCTGCAATACTTTTGGGTATGTGGCTGTCATGGTTGAATAGCTGCCAGGATGTGTGTGAGTTGTGGGTGTGAGGCTTGCAACAGTGCTGAGTGTGTGAGGGTGAGCTAAAGCATATGAATGTTCGGTATGAGTCCTGATTGATAGAGATTGTTGGTCAATGGATGATGGGGGTGTAGTGAATTGAGCAGTGGCTGAGGATAGTGGGGCAGTTGGTAGGATATGCCATTTGAAGATGAAGTCACTCACCTTGACAACTCGTGTGGGATCATTAAACTTCTTCCTGCACTGCATCCTTGTTCGAGGAGCAACACTCCTGGCATTGACATCTGCCACTATTTCGTCCCACTGCCTCCTGCCCCCCTGTGGATACAGGATCTTTCTCCTCCGTTCCACCTCTTCCACCAAGGCCTCCAGCGCATTATCAGAAAAACTTGGTGCGCACATTCTCTACCATGTTCAGCCATTCTTCAATCTTTGACAGCACAGATTCAGTTCACAAAGGACTCCCACCACCTATTCCAGCCACAATGCAACTCCCCTTTAAGAGGTGCAGGCTGCCTTTAAGTAGTGCTCGGCACTCGCGATATGGGGCCCCCTGCTAATGCGTGCGGCCAGTGAACAGCGCGGGTAGTGCTGGCTGCTCACAGTGAATGGGCACAGGTTAATCGTGCATCATGATCCCTGTGCCTCTTTTCAAGCCTTATCCAATTTATCCCCCAGCATATCCAACAGTGCAGCACTCCCTCAGAACTGCCCTGAATTGTCAGTCTCGATTATGTGCTCCACAAAGTAAGTAAAAAAGTCCAGTCTTACCTTTCCAACCTTTAAGGACCATTGGGTTGGCTGTCGAGGGCCTGAAGGAACTGACTGCCGCATGCACAATTGAATTTTGCAAAGGAGGCTTCAAACTGACGTTCGGTGGTGAGGCCTTTACCAATATGGAGGGTGGTGCACTTCCGGCGCAGAATGAGCATGCGCACACTGCCCGCCTTATCGACCCTCAGGCACCCATTTTCTGCCTGTAAAACGGGTGTAGCACGATCCAATTTCTAGGCCCGCGATCTTCTAACTCGCAGGCGAGAGTGCTACCAACTGAGCCAAACTGACTCAAATGTGGACTTGTTATAAAGTCATGTTTGCCCTGTGCCATCAGCGGCTCTTGGTCCCAATCTTCTCTCTCTGCATCGTCCTGGCCTCCATTTCCCTGAGTGACTCGGTTAAAGCCCCTTCGCGCTCGATCTCATTCCCAATCACAACCTCAAATGGTATGGAGAAGTAGGCACCTACTTCTGTCGCCAGATAAAACCGTGGTCATGGAGTTGGCCTGTGGTGCATCAAATGTTAGTAGTTTTTCCCCTTCAAATAGTGGTGGACTTGTACTTAAGCTCAAATAAAACCATCAATATCATCTGCCTCTTTAAAATTTAGAAACCAATTCAATTTAATAAAATAATGTTCCGAGCATTCTAGATTTAGTCAGTAAGTGTTTCTCTGCCAGCTCGAGAGTAAGCCAACACACTTTCTCCTTCTCCATTTTACATTGCTACCGTTACTCTTTCTCGTTGTTCCCTCTCTTCCAGTTTGCGTTGTTCTTCCTCTTTCACTGCCTTCAGTTTCTACCGAGAACACGCGCTCCTTGTTGTTTTCCTTTGCAGCCAAATGAGCTAACTCAAAGCTAGAGATCATACACATATCTTGATATTCATGTCTTTGTCTGTTTATATATGTATGTGTGCGTTTATATGTGTGTGTATGTGTTTATATTCTGTTTATATGTACATGTCTGTGGGTGTGTTTATGTATATGTGTGTTTGTTTTCATGTATGTGTAGAAGTGTATGCCTGTTTATGTCTCTGTTTATATGTGTGTATTTGTCTGTTTATATGTATGTATATGTGTGTTTACATGTATGTGTGTTTGTTTACATATATCTGTGTTTATATTTATATGTTTTATGTATGTGTGTTTATATAGATGTCTGTGTGTGTTTCTTTATATAAAATATATTTTACAGGCCCAGATGATACGTGTCTGAAATTATCGGTACTTTGGTTTGTTTGCCAGCTCTTCTTGATCGCCTGTATGCAATGGCATAATCCTAATTTCACTAGTTGAAATTGAGCTGAGTTTGCTAATTGTATCATCTTGGTTCTTCTCTGACTTGTTCTCGGTAAAGCAACAGATTTAAAGAAAGATAAACAAAGTTTTGCATTTGTTCAGCTATACCGTTGGACAGAGTATTAATCAGCAAATAATAGGAGCTTGTAACAAAGGTAATGCAATAATTGTGGGTGACTTCAATCTTCATATAGACTGGGCAAATCAAATTGGCAAAGGTAGTCTGGAGGACGAGTTCATGGAATGCATTCAAGACAATTTCCTAGAACAATACGTTGTGGAACCAACCAGGGAACAGGCTATTTTAGATCTTGTATTCTGTAATGCGACAGGGTTAATTAGTAATCTCATAGTAAAGGATCCTCTGGGGAAGAGTGATCATAATATGATAGAATTTCACATTGGGTTTGAGAGTGACATACTTAAATCCAAAACTAGAGTCTTAAATTTACATAAAACCAATTACATAGGTATGAGGGGCGGGTTGGAAAATTAAATTATAAGGTATGTCGGTAGATAAGCAGAGGCAAACATTCAAAGAAATATTCCAAAATTCTCAACGAATATACATTCCATTGAGAAATAAAAACTCCACGGGAAAAGTAATCCATTCATGGCTAACTAAATAAGTTGACTAACTAAAGTATTAAATCAAAAGAAGAGATTTATAATGTTGCGAAGAATAGTAGTAAGCCTGAGGATTGGGAGAACTTTAGAAACCAGCAAAGGATGACCAAAAAATTGATAAAAAGGGAGAAAATAGAATATGAGAGTAAACTAGCAAGAAATATAAAAACAAATTGTAAGAGCTTCTACAAGTATGTAAAAAGGAAGAGAGTAGCAAGAGTAAGCATTGGTCCCTTAGAGGCTGAGACAGGACACATTATATGAGGAATAAGGAAATGGCAGAGACTTTAAATGAATATTTTGTATCTGTCTTCATAGTAGAAGACACAAAAAGCATACCAAAAATAGTGGGGAACCAAGGGCCTAATAAGAGTGAGGAACTTAAAGTAATTAGGATCAGTAGAGAAAAAGTACTTGAGAAACTAATGGGACTAAAAGCCGACAATTCCCCTGGACCTGATGGGCTACATCCTAGGGTTCTAAAAAAGATGGTTGCAGAGATAGTGGATGCATTGGTTGCGATCTTCCAAAATTCCCTTGATTCGAGAACAGTCCCAGCAGATTGGAAGATAGCAAATGTAACCCCGCTATTCAAGATAGGGGGAGAGAGTAAACCAGGAACTACAGGCCAGTTAGCCTGACATCAGTTGTCGGGAAAATGCTGGAATCCATTATTACGGAAGTGGTAATTTGGAAAATCATATGATTAGGCAGAGTCAACATGGTTTTATGAAAGGGAAATCGTGTTTAACAAAGCTTTTTGAGGATGTAACTAGCAGGGTAGATAAAGGGGAACCAGCGGATGTAGTATATTTGGATTTCCAATAGGCATTCGATAAGGTGTCACATAAAAGGTTGTTACGCAAGACAAGGGATCATGGGTTGGGGGTAATATATTAGCATAGATAGAGGATTGGTTAATGGACAGAAAACAGAGAGTAGAGATAAACAGGTCACTTTCAGGTTGGCAGGCTGTAACTAGTAGGGTGCCGCAAGGATCAGTGTTGGGGCATCGGCTATTTACAATTTATATTAATGACTTAGATGAAGGGACTGAGTGTAATGTATCCACGTTTGCTGACAATACAAAGCTAGGTGGAAAAGTAAGCTGTGAGGAGGAACAAAGAGTCTGCAAAGGGATATAGACAGGTTAAGTGAGTGAGCAATAAGGTGGCAGATGGAGTATAATGTGGGGAAATGTGAGGTTATTCACTTTGGTAGGAAGAATAGAAAAGCAGAATATTTTTTAAATGGTGAGAAACTATTAAATGTTGGTGTTCAGAGAGATTTGGGTGTCCTCGTACAAGAAACACAGAAAGCTAGCATGTAGGTACAGCAAGCAATTAGGAAGGCAAATGGCATGTTGGGTTTTTTGCTAGAGGGTTGGAGTATAAGAGTAAGGAAGTCTTGCTACAATTGCACAGGGCTTTGGTGAGACCACACCTGGAGTACTGTGCACAGTTTTGGTCTCCTTATCTGAGAAAGGATATACTTGCCTTAGAGGCGATGCAACGAAGGTTCACTAGATTGATGGAAACACTCAGCAGGCCAGGCAGCATTCCTGGAGAGAGAAACAGAGTTAACGTTTCAGGTCTGGGACCCTTCATCAGAACTGGAAAAAGCTGGAGATGTAACAGATATTAAGCAGGAGCAGAGACAGGGAGGGGGGGGTGGTGGGTGGGAGGGGAGGAAGGAATTGAAGGAATATACTGTGCTGATGTCAGAGGCAGGAAAGATAAAATGTTGCAAAGGGGGTGGCAAAATCATACAGCATGAAAAATGGGAGCAGGGGTTATAGTTTGAAATTGAAATTTCTGGCGATCGACTATCGACAAACATCCACAACAAGCCCACTGACTCCCACAGCTACCTGGACTACACTTCCTCCCACCCCGCTTCCTGCAAGGACTCTATTCCATTCTCCCAGTTTCTCCATCTCCGCCGCATCTGTTCTGACGATGCCACCTTCCATAGCAGTGCTTCCGACATGTCTTCCTTTTTCCTCAACCGAGGATTCCCCTCTAATGTGCTTGACACGGCCCTTGACCGTGTCCATTCCATTTCCCGCACTTCTGCTCTCACCCCTTCCCCTCGCTCCCAGAACCACGATAGGGTTCCCCTTGTCCTTACCTTTCACCCCACCAGCCTCCACATTCAACGGATCATCCTCCGCCATTTCCGCCACCTCCAACGTGATCCCACCACCAACCGCATCTTCCCCTCACCTCCCCTTTCAACATTCCGAAGGGACTGCTCCCTCCGCGACACCCTGGTCCACTCCTCAATCACCCCTAACAGCTCTTCCCCTTCGCTCGGCACCTTCCTGTGCAAGCGCAGGAGATGCAACACATGCCCTTTTACCTCCTCTCTTCCCACTGTCCAGGGCCCCAAACACCCCTTCCAGGTGAAACAGCGATTTACTTGTACTTCTTGCAATTTAGTATACTGTATTCGCTGCTCACGATGCGGTCTCCTCTACACTGGGGAGACCAAATGCAGATTGGGCGACCGTTTTGCGGAACACCTCCGTTCAGTCCGTAAGGGTGACCCCGAGCTTCCGGTCGCCTGTCACTTTAATTCTCCGCTTCACTCCCACTCTGATCTCTCTCTCCTCGGCCTCTTACATTGTTCCAATGAAGTTCAACGTAAGCTCGAGGGACAGCACCTCATCTTTCGATTAGGCACTTTACAGCCTTCTGGACTCAACATTGAGTTCAACAATTTCAAACTATAACCCCTGCTCCCATTTTTCATGCTGTATGATTTTGCCACCCCCTTTGCAACATTTTATCTTTCCTGCCTCTTACCTCAGCACAGTAGGTTCCTTCAATTCCTTCCTCCCCTCCCACCCACCACCCCCCCCCCCCCCCCCCACTGTCTCTGCACCTGCTTAATATCTGTTACATCTCCAGCTTTTTCCAGTTCAGATGAAGGGTCCCAGACCTGAAACGTTAACTCTGTTTCTCTCTCCACGGATGCTGCCTGACCTGTTGAGCATTTCCAGCATTTTCTGTTGTTATTTCAGATTTCCAGCATCTGCAGTATTTTGCTATTATTTCACTAGATTGATTCCTGGGATGAGAGGGTAGACCTATGATGAGAGATTGGGCCAATACTCTCTGGAGTTTAGAAGAATGAGAGGTGATCTCATTGAAATATAAGATTCTGAGGGGGATTGACAGGGAGATGCTGAGAGGTTGCTTCCCTGGCTGGAGAGTCTAGAACTAGGGCACATAGTCTCAGGATAAGGGGTCGGCCATTTAAGACTGAGATGAAGAGGAATTTCTTCACTCAGAGGGTTGTGAATCTTTGGAATTCTCTACCCCAGAGGGCTGTGGATGCTAAATCGTTGAGTATATTCAAGGCTGAGATAGATAGATTTTTGGACTCTAGGGGAATCAAGGGATATGGAGATCGGGGGAGAAAGTGGAGTTGAGGTCGAAGATCAGCCATGATCTTATTGAATGGTGGAGCAGGCTCGAGGGGGTCGTATGGCCTGTTCCTGCTCCTAAATCTTACGTTCTTATATGTTCTTATCACATCTCTAAGAAAGGGCTTCACGTACAAATGATTGCTTTTGAGGCACAGTAGCCGCCAGGCCTACACAAGGTAAATGGGCATAGTATAGATGCCACACAGAGTCACTCTCAGCCTGCTGTATCCTAACTAAGGACACATAGAATTTTAGTTTGCATTTGAAAAGATCAGGGTTACAAAATAGTAATGTAGGTGACGGTATACGATTGAGCTGTGAAACTGGGTTACTGGACAGTGCCTGCAGCTATGATCAATATGAATGAAGTACTTTTGAAGTGTAGTCACTGTTGTAATGTAGGAAACATGGCAACCAATTTATGCACAGCAAGGTCCCACAAACAGCAATGAGATAATGACCAGATAATCTGTTTTAGTGATATTGGTTGAGGGATAAATATTGGCCAGGACTCCGGGGAGAACGCCCCCTGCTCCTGCTTCGAATAGTGTCATAGGATCTTTTAGGTCCACCCGAGAGGGCAGACAGGGCATCGGTTGAACATCTCATCCAAAAGACGGCACCGCCGACAGTGCAGCACTCCCTCAGCACTCCCTCAGTACTGCACTGGGAGTATTGGCCTGGATTTTGTGCTCAAGTTTCTCAAGTAAGGAGTGGGACTTGAACCCACAACCTTTCGACTCAGAGGCGAGAGTACTACCAACTGAGCCACAGCCGGCACCTGTGGTGTAACAGTAAGCATAATTAATTAAGTCTTAATTAAGCATAATTAAGACAGTACACTGGTAAGCATGTTCAGCAGATTTCGCGTTTTCTAAAGCTGATTTGGTCTTCAGACAACAAGAAAGAATAAGACCATTTTTCATGTGTATGTCACACCCTGCTTTCTAGCATGTTGAAGTGCTAATCACACTGCCATATACAAACACTGATGCAAGTCTCCTCCCTTTACTTAGAAGGCTTAAAGTAGATGCCACATCACATGTTACAGTAAAGAGCTGACTCTTTCACCCATTCTGCTGCAGGAAACTTCCTCACCAGCACTGAATCAAGCTGTTTTCATGAACAGATCTTGGAATTTAAGCCCACAGAACTCACTTCCAACAGAAGCTGCTGGTCATGAACTGGCACGCAAGTTCGGAGGCATTGGATACTTGGATGACAGTGCCTGTGCTCCCCAAACCTCCAACATCTCAACAATTTGTATCTGCTCCTCAGCACTGGAGTCTCAGCCTAGATTTTGTGCTCAAGTCTCTGGAGTGGGGTTTGAACCTGTTGACAGAATTTGAATCTGAAGAACGGGTTTCCCGCAGGCCCTGCCAAATTTAAAGGCAGGGCCTGATTAGCATTGCAAAGTTCTGTTTCCCACCCACATCCAGCCAGATGGAGAGGCCAGCTGGCTGTTGGCGGGTAGGCCTGCGGCACTAGGCCCCAGAGAGGAGGGAGGGAGGTCAGGGGCTGGAGGAGCATCGGGGTGGGGGGGAGGGGAGGGGAGCATCGGGGGGGGGGGCATCGGGGGGGCAGGTGGGGGAGCATCGGGGGGCAGGTGGGGGAGCATCGGGGGGGTAGGGAAGAGAGGATCGGGGGATAGGTGGGGGAGCATCGGTTGGGGGTGGGTGGGGGTGGGGTGAGAGAAGATCGGGGCCGGCCGGAGAAGCATCGGTTGGGGGTGGGGCAGGGGAAAGAGAGGATCGGGGGCTGGGGGGGAGCATTGGTTGGGGGGTGGGGGCAGCGGGTGAGAGAGGATTGGGGCCGGGCCGGAGGAGCATCGGTTGGGGGGTGGGGCAGGGGGAAAGAGAGGATCAGGGCTGGGGGGAGGAGCATCGGTTGGGGGTGGGGGGGGGGTGGGGAAAGAGAGAGAATCGGGGCCGGCCGGCGGAGCATCGTGGGGTGGTGGGGTGGTCATGACTCTGGAGCCAGAGGAGCATTGGGGCTAGAGGGAGGGGGGATTGGAGGCCTCGTGGGAGGGAACGGAGACCTGGGGGGGTGGGGGAATCGAAGGCCTCGGGGGGTGTCCGATCACGGTGGGTGGGTGAAGCAGGGACGCTGGATCCAGCAGGTAAGAGCACTTACCTCCTGAATTCAGCAGTCCTCACCTTACTTTAGCTGGCGGATTCCCCGAGGCCTGAGAAACCCGACCAGCCAGAGTTTAATTTGAAACGGTGGTTTAATCTGAGGCACGCCAGCCTCATTATAATATTTAAATGGTGACCCGCCTCCTGGGAGCGCGTTGGCTGCTCGGCCTCCGTTAAAACCGGAAGTGGACGGGTTGGGGTCAGGATTCAATTTTTTAACACTTTAACTTCCCACCCGCCATCAACCCACTCGTTTTTTGGGGTTAAAATTCCTCCCTATGACCTTGTGATCCAGCGGTGAGAGTGTGACCGACTGAGACAAGTTTGGCACCTGGGCAAATGTGGACAAAGTGGATGCTGGATCTGAAGACTGACCTTCAGCAAAAGCTGCAAATAGTTGACCAGCAATCACACCCCCATCCCTTTCCTGTTCCATCTTTCCCTGTGGATTTTGAATAGTTGCACAAATTTCCTGTTTCCTGTTGCAATCCTGTTACTTTGTTTATCACATTAAATTCCAACTGCCCTTTGCTTCACCCCACATCCTTCTGACGGATATCGAACTCCTGCACTGCTCATCTGGCTGCGCAGGTTGCTGTCATCAGCAGCTGACAGGGTTTGCTGGTGCCTCAGTGTTTCCAGCAGGCCTGGAGGAGACAGATTGATCCACACTCATGCACAAGTTAAATTTAACACTGGTTTCTCTGCTCAGAATGAGCGAACATCACTCTGAGGGAGGTGGCATCTTTCGGATGAGACCTTAAACCAAGTCCCCATCTGTGCTCTCAGGTGGACGTAAAAGATCCCATGGCACTATTTCGATGAAGAGCATGAGAGTTCTCCCCGGTGTCCTGGCCAATATTTATCCCTCAATACGTATCCCTCAATCAAAGCCAGTCTTCAGCCAATTCGATTCACTCCACGTGATATCAAGAAACGGCTGAGCGCACTGGATACAGCAAAGGCAATGGGCCCCGACAACATCCCGGCTGTCGTGTTGAAGACTTGTGCTCCAGAACTAGCCGCGCTTCTAGCCAAGTTGTTCCAGTACAGCTACAACACTGGCATCTATCCGACAATGTGGAAAACTGCCCAGGTATGTCCTATCCACAAAAAGCAGGACAAATCCAATCTGGCCAATTACCGCCCCATCAGTCTACTCTCAATCATCAGCAAAGTGATGGAAGGTGTCATCGACAGTGCTATCAAGCGGCACTTACTCACCAATAACCTGCTCACTGATGCCCAGTTTGGGTTCCGCCAAGACCATTCGGTTCAAGACCTCATTGCAGCCTTGGTCCAAACATGGACAAAGGAGCTGAATTCCAGAGGCGAGGTGAGAGTGACTGCCCTAGACATCAAGGCAGCATTTGACTGAGTGTGGCATAAGAACATAAGAAATAGGAGCAGGAGTAGGCCACAGGGCCCCTCGAGCCTGCTCCGCCATTCAATAAGATCATGGCTGATCTTTTACCTCAACTCCACTTTCCCGCCCTATCCTCATATCCCTTGATTCCCTCAGCACCTGAATATCTTATTCATATACATTAGCCCTTCACTTTATATATTCAAGTGTTAACTGAAGGAACTTGTGCCCCACTTATATATTACAGCGAAGCCTCCAGAAGCAGCCCTTTCTTTAGATGTAACACAGTAATATAAATGAGGTGACATCTTGGAAGCACAAGATGATACCTTGTCAAGTGATTCTTGTTTCTTGCCTCCTGAGGCAAACTAGCAGTAGTGGCAGCAGCTGTCAGTGCTGGCTTTAGCCATCAAGGTCACCAATTTGTTCTGGCTGTTGGAAGGATGTTAAACCATTAACCGGTGACCTTGTTGACAGGTGAGGTACACTCTATACTTGGATACATAAATTAATAAGACAAAATTAGATCTCCAGTCCCTGATCCTACTTTTAATTCCAAAGAACAATAGTATCCTACATCAATTTTAATGTTTTAACACACAAACAATGCTACAAGAATGAAGAAATTGTAACAAAAATGTAAATGTATGGAAACTCCAAAAAGAAGGCACATACACCTTATACAATTCGCAGTCACTAGTTACTGCAATGATAGTGTTATCAGTGCCAAATGCTAACAACTTTCAAATCACATTTGTTGGGCAGGATCCTGTTATGTACAATGCAGGTTTGTGACGACAATTCCTGACGCAGAAAGTTCTCATTCAGTTTCAGTTCCCTTGGTTCTTTCTAGACCTGATAAGCTGTTGCCTCACAGTTCCAAAGGGCGGGAAGGAGGCTTGAGATACAGTATCAAAACAGACTTGAGGACTCATATTAAATGCTGGAAACTTCCAGAGTGAACTGAATATTCCACACAGAGGAAGCACTGAACTTTCCTTCTAATAAAGCAATAAAATCTATCATGAAGTAATATATAAAGCAATAAATGCTGACTGTACTGTCTGAGTGCATAGGTAGTGTGGGAGGCAATATATGCACCACACACTGTGCAGACTGCAAAAGGAAATTGCTGTTATCTGTATAAAGAAAAAAATAAAGGGGGAGAAATTTATTATAGTGTAGGGTGTTTTTGCGTGCCCCGTGTTTCTATGACTCTCCCTTGAGTTGACCCATGCCACAAAAACTCCCCGGTTTGGGTTGTTTCCCTTGGACGGCAGGAGCTTATGCCAATAGTCCCTGCCCAGCTGTCGATTAGCAGGTAATCCCACAGAGAGAGAGACCAAGGCCAGATAGGTCTTCTCCTATGCCCGATGCGCAGCGTCCCCAGTGGGATTACTGTGTAACCCGGCCGTGACCGGATGCCACCCGGTTGATCTTCCGAATTATACCGCGAACCACAAGCCCCACAACCCCCAAGTTCGGACCCAAGGAGTTACTATGGATAGATTATAAATGATTCAGACAAAACAAAACGGTTCAGGTTGGTCAAAGATCGATTCCTTTTATTACACTCACAAAAACGACAATCCCTACTCCTCTCGCTTATGGCAGAACGAGTAGGTGACCGTGGACACTAGCTTATAACTTTAGACTAAAATACCCACCCTGTTGGTTACGCCGAACCAACCCCTTCCTAGAATCTAAGCCTAGATAATGGAAAAACCCTTCTAACTGAACCCCTCTCCCGGTTTGGTCAGAACCCACACTTGGAAGCCTCCTCACACACACACACGTGTTAGCCTGCGTCTTGGACACTTGCAGTTCCGCAGCAGCAAAACACGCGGGCGGTCCTGGGGATTTCTAGAGGTGTATGCTGGATATAATTACTAGCCCTTGTCGTTGATCCACGCGGTCCCGGCTCCGTTCGACTCCAGAGACAAAACCGTGCCTAACAGAGGCATGCGATGAGGCCTAGAGAGTTACGTTCAGGCGGTACGACGAGGCACTCACTTCGGGCGTTCCTGGAGAGTTGACGGACGCGTAGTTACGCGGGGAACCCCCGTCCCAGATGGTAGAGGAAAAGCAAGCAAAAAAACCAAGGCATCAAGGAACCCGAGTAAAACTGAAGTCAATGGGAATCGGGGGGAAAACTCTCCACTGGCTGGAGTCATACCTAGCACAAAGGAAGATGGTTGTGGTGGTTGAAGGTCAATCATCACAGTCCCAGGACATCGCTGCAAGAGTTCCTCAGGGCACTGTCCTAGGCCCAACCATTTTCAGCTGCTTCATCAATGACCTTCCCTCCAACATAAGGTCAGAAATGGGGATGTTCGCTGATGACTGCACAGTGTTCAGTGCCATTCACAACTCCTCAGATAATGAAGCAGTCTATGCCCGCATGCAACAAGACCTGGACGACGTTCAGGCTTGGGCTGATAAGTGGCAGGTAACATTCACGCCACAGAAGTGCCAGGCAATGACTATCTCCAACAAGCAAGAATCTAACCACCGCCCCTTGACATTCAATGGCATTACCATCACCGAATCCCCCACTATCAACATCCTGGGGGTCACCATTGACCAGAAACTTAGCTGGACCAGCCACATAAATACTGTGGCATCAAGAGCAGGTCAGAGGTTAGGTATTCTGCGGCGAGTGTCTCACCTCCTGACTCCCCCAAGCCTTTCCACCATCTACAAGGCACAAGTAAGGAGTGTGATGGAATACTCTCCACTTGCCTGGATCAGTGCAGCTCCAACAACACTCGAGAAGCTCGACACCATCCAGGACAAAGCAGCCCGCTTGATTGGCACCCCATCCACCACCTTAAACATTCACTCCCTCCACCACCGGCGTACCGTGGCTGCAGTGTGTACCATCTGCAAGATGCACAGCAGCAACTCGCCAAGGCTTCTTCGGCAGCACCTCCCAAACCCTGACCTCTTCCACCTAGAAGGACAAGGGCAGCAGGCGCATGGGAACACCACCACCTCCAAGTTCCGCTCCAAGTCACTCACCATCCTGACTTAGAAGTATATTGCCGATCCTTCGTCGTCGCTGGGTCAAAATCCTGGAACTCCCTCCCTAACAGCACTGTGGGAGTACCTTCACCACACGGACTGCAGCGGTTCAAGAAGGAGGCTCACCACCACCTTCTCTAGGGTAATTAGGGATGGGCAATAAATGCTGGCCTTGCTTCGATGCCCACACCCCATAATTTAAAAAAAACTAAAACAGATTATGTGGTCATTGCTGCCACGTTTCCTACATTACAGCAGTGACTACACTTCAAAAGTACTTCATTGGCTGTAGAGCACTTTGGGATGTCCTTAGGTCATGAAAGGCGCTGTATAAATGCAAGTCTTTTTCTGAGGGCAGGGAATGAGTTTCATGTCAGACAGTATTGGGCTCAGGATATAGACACTCTGGCTGTAGCACCTCAAGTTTTGAGTGAGTGTTTTTAAATACCGGTTGTGTTGGTGTCATTGAAGTGAAGAATCTGATTTAGGGTTAAATCCAGACTAAAAGATTCAGATCCCCTCAGACCAGTAATGAGAAGTCTTTGCTGTCTCTTATTTTGAGAAATCCCATCTCTGTAATTAAGTTTTCAGACTTGTTTTGTGTGTCTGATAAACAGGATGCAGTAGCTCCACTGATTCCACCCAGTTTTGCTCTCGACTTTGGCTTTGATATTTTTGGATTGAAAACTGCCACGTTTTACTGATTTACAAAGACTCCATGTGTTCTGATTTTAGGAATGCTCGGCTGCCAATCCACCATCCCCACAGCTGCTGCCCGAGACTGCAGTAAGTACGGCTTCCCTTCAAATCCTCCTGGAGCCTCTCCAGGAACACACCAAGTTTATTAAATTCATCCTGTGATTTCAACACAGCTCTTTTTTCTTTTTAGCGGTCACTGACTCTGAATTTGTTTCCCAGGAATCACGTGCCTTGGGGAGTGCGGTGTCAACACCAGAGAGCGAGAGAGAGTAAGTCACGTTTACAGCACCGGGCGACATCACTAAATACTTCTCACTCGTTGCTTTCAGATAAACACACCGGGATCTGTAAATGTTTGCAGTGGTGTTTCATTTCCTTAACACAAGGGGCGTCACTATCGCCACCCATGTGTGTGTCTGACAGTCACTAAGCCAGAATGATGAGTCAGGCACATTGCACAATCCAAACACATCCACATTATCAAGCCCAAAGGCAAACCTGTGCATGGTTTACGCTGGGCTGTATTTGCTCCCGTTAGTGAAACACTGGGCTCTACCACCCTTTCAGGCAATGCATTCCAGATCATAACAGCTCACTGTGTAAACAAAAATTCTCCTCATCTTCCTTCTGGTTCTTTTACCAATTATCTTCAGTCTGTGTCCTCTGGTTACCCACCCACCAGTGCAAGCAGTTTCTCCCTATTTACTCTATCAAAACCCTTTATAATTTTGAACATCTCTATTAAATCTCCCTTAACCTTCTCTGCTCTTAGGAGAACAATCCCAGCTTTTCTAGTCTCTCCACCTAACCGAAGTCCCTCACACCTGGCATCATTCTATTGAAACTCCTCTGCACCCTTGACCTCCTTCCTAAAGTGTGGTGCCCAGAATGATGTCTTCATTTATTATGTCATTATTTCCCCCTGTGGTTTATAGTCCCTGTTGCCAAGTATGCCCTCCCTTTGCCTTATTAATTTCAGCTCTCCCCCACTACCTTATTTACCCTCTCTGTTCTGATTCTGGTTCAGCCTGACCCATCTGTATCACTTCCCCCACAACTTATCTCAGTGTCCTTGGAATCTGAAACCTTCCCTTCCACACTATCATTCTGGCCACACTGCCTAATCTACTCTCCTTAACTTGTCCAACACTTGGGACTGGGAGCTTCCTTGAGCTTCCTCCGCCAACGCCCCCCCCTCCCCCCCCACCGCCCGAGGTCTTGCACTTCAGTCCGAACCTGACTGCTCACACTCACTCCGCACCACTTCCACACTACGCTTTCCCATGCCATTGGTTTTAATGTCAACCACCATTCTTGCTGGTTTCTCTTCCTTCCCACCTGTTTTATTATGTCCCTCACCCTGGTGCCTGGGACACAGCACAGCACAGCATTCAGCAGGCTGTGTATCCCCCTTATTATAGAACCCCTGCAACTGCCTGTTCCAAAGGCTGGTGTCTCTCTTTTCCCCACGGGTAAACTAACCCTTGTTCCTGGTGCTGTGCTGTTGCTCTTGAATCCCCTCCCCAGTCTCTTGATGCTCGGCCCTGATAGGTGTCAAGATCTGCCTATTGGACAAGTCCAGACCCACAGGGTTTCCCTGTGCTGGTTGCTCCTGTCCCTTCCCCCTCCCCCTGCGGGCACTCATCCACTTCCCTCCCTTTGCTTCACTCTGCCTCTCTATCTGTCGGGTGACTATTTTCTGCAATGTATCTCCCAGAAACATTTCCTCCTGATCGTGCCTTTACTATACTCTGTGTTACTTTAGGCACCATTAATTAAAACTAATTCTGACTTATCTGTCCGGTCTTGCAGATTCAGCCCCACTCTGTCTCAGCACCAAACTCACATTCTGGCCCAATTCACTTCCTTACATTCTCTGAGCAAAAGCACTCTGCCAGTGCCTCACTCAGTTCACATCTTGCCACTCCTTATTTAGAGCTGCACAATGCCAGACCCCTTGGAGTTGGAAGGTTTGTTCCCGTCATCGTCCAGCTGCTGTCCTATTGACCCTTGCATCCAGTGTTCTGCCAGCTGAATTATCCATCACCTTGAAAGTGTTGGCCTAATGTGCAGAATGGTTTTTGATGGTCTATTTGCCTGCTTGATTCATGCTGCAAATCACACGCGGCCCTAATCCCGGTCTGTCCTGATCCTTCCATCAGTGAATGGCTCCTTGCCACTCAGCGTCTGTTTGAGCCAGGAATAGGCCCTGGATTTCAATCCAAAGCCCCAGTGCTTGAAAAGAGTTGTTCAGTGGAGAGTCGTTGAACTGGGAGCTCTTATTCATGAATTTCCTTATACAACTCTATTCCTTTAATCACACGAAAATGTCCTGCATTCTAACACACTTGTATTTTTTAAACAGACATTTGATTTGCAAGTCGAGCTCGGAGGATGGATTAGTTGGTGAGTATCATTTTGTTCTAATGATTACTGTTAAATTGTTGGACTAACAGATCCTCAGATTTCCATCTTTATCCATCTATCTACCGAGCTATCCGTCTTCATATCTGTCTGTCTTTCTATATGGCTGTGTATCTACTTGTCTGTCTGTCCATCTGTCTAATTATCTTTATTCCTCTTTCTATTATCTATCCATCCATCTGTCTGTCTATATCTACCTATGTATGTATCTATCTCTATCTATTTATTTATGTCATTCTCCCTTATATATGTGTTTACTTGTGTATCATCTATCTGTCTATTCATCTGTCTCTATTTGTCTATTTCTATTTATCTATCAACTTACCTATAGTCAATCTATCTGTTCATTTAACTTTCTATCTATACCTTTTATCTGTCTCTTTCTCTACCTATCTTTCTATCTATCTATCCACCTGTCAATCTCTATCTTATCTCTGTCTATATTTATCATTCTATTTGTCTGTCTCTATGTTTGTGTGTGTCTCTCTATTTATGTCTACATCTATCTCTGTGTCTCTCTGTCTATATCTATTTCTCTCGCTATATATATATATATGTATCTGTCCCACACAAAGTCCTGCTCACGTATAACACTGTCTTTGGGACCTGCACTGGGTCCCCATTCCAAGCAACTTGATTTCAGCATCTTCAACCTTACTCACAAATCGCTCCAGCCTCTACAACCAGGCCTCTACCACCACCTATGGCCTGGATTGGCTCTCCACTCTGGTCTGTTATTTGGTCTCTTCCTCCCTCTGCTCCGCCATTGTTGGCGCAGCCTTCAGACTGCACAGCCCTGTGTTGGAGTTCTCCCCCTAACCCTAGGCGCCTTGCTACATCTCGTAATCAACATTACTAAAAAAAAAACAGATGATCTGGTCAGTATCACATTGCTGTTTGTGGGAGCTAGTTTTTGCGCATATTGCTGCCATGTTTCCTACATTACAACAGTGACTACACTTCAAAAGTACTTCATTGGCTATAAAGTGCTTTGGGACGTCCTGAGGTCGTGAAAGGTGCTGTAGAAATGCAAGTCTTTCAGATCTTTCTTTCTTGAAAGCCTCTTCAAAATGTATTCCTCTGTGCTTTCAGTCATTTGACCAACTCCTCTTTGTGTCCCAGCCTCCTCCACAATCCTGTAAAGTGCCTTGGGATGTTGAAGGTGCTATATAAATACAAGCTATTCACGTCCCAATCTGACCCAGTCTGGAGTGCTTACTGACCCAACACCGAAAGAATGTTCGTCTTTATATATAAAGGACTAGAATATAAAGATGAGTTTTTGCTGCAGCTATACAAAGCCCTGGTTAGACCACATTTGGAGTACTGTGTACAGTTCTGGGCACCACACCTTAGGAAGGATATATTGGCCTTGGAAGGAGTGCAGTGCAGATTCACCAGAATGTTACCAGGGCTTAGATTATGAGGAGAGATTACATAAACTAGGCTTGTATTCCCTGGAATATAGAAGGTTAAGTGGTGATTTGATTGAGGATTTTAGGATTTTGAAAGGAATTGGTGGGGTAGATAGAGGGCAACTTTTTTTGCTGGTGGGGGAGCCTAGGACAAGGGAACATAACCTTAAAATCAGAGCCAGGCCATTCAGGAGAGAAGTTAAGAAACACTTCTTCACACAAAGGGTGGTAGAAGTGTGGAACTCTCTCACAAAAAGCAGTAGATGCTAGCTCAATTAATAATTTTAAATCTCAGATTGATAGATTTTTGCTGGCCAAGTATGTTAAGGGATATGGAGCCAAAGTGAGTGGATAGAGTTGGGATACAGATCAAACATTATATCAATGAATGGTGGAACCGGCTCAAGGGGGTGAATGGCCTACTCCTGTTCCTAGGTTCCTATGGAAGCTTCAGGGCTCAACCCAGCCTCAAGTGCTTCTTGGCCTGACCCAGTGTTGCAGTCGAGCAGGTGGAGGGGATAAATTGGGGGCTGACAATAGTCAATCTCCTTTAAGGATGAAGAAGAGCAGCAAGTTAATAGTTCTGACACTTGACCATAATGCACTCAAACCTGGAGTGAGAAGTTCACCCTTAATCCAGTTAATGATCACCACCCTCTAATATTAGGGTAGTGTAGTGTTTATGTTACTGGACTAGTAATTCAGAAGCCTGGACTAATAATCCACAGAACGTGAGTTCAACTCCTACCGTGGCAGTTTGAGCATTTGAATTCAGTTTTAAAAGTCGGGAAATAAAAAAACTGGTGGTGGTAAATGTGACCATGAAGCTGTTGGATTGTTGGAAAACTCAGCTGGTTCACTAATGTTCTTTAGGGAAGGAAACCTACCCTACCTGCTCTGGCGTACATGTGACTCCAGTCCCAACCAACGAGGTTGACTATTAACTGCCCTAGCCAGCCACCGAAGACTGTGCTCCCGGGCCTGGGGCCAGGGTAAACATCGGACACGGTGTTCCTGGGGTCAGGGTAAACATCGGACACGGTGTTCCTGGGGTCAGGGTAAACATCGGACATGGTGCTCCCGGGCCTGGGGCCAGGGTAAACATCGGACACGGTGTTCCTGGGGTCAGGGTAAACATCGGACATGGTGCTCCCGGGCCTGGGGCCAGGGTAAACATCGGACACGGTGTTCCTGGGCTGGGGCTAGGGTAAACATCGGACACAGTGCTCCCGGGCATGGGGCCAGGGTAAACGTCAGACACGGTGTTCCTGGGGTCAGGGTAAACATCGGACACGGTGCTCTGGGGCCTGGGTAAACATTGGACACAGTGCTCCCGGGCATGGGGCCAGGGTAAACGTCGGACACGGTGTTCCTGGGACCAGGGTAAACGTCGGACACGGTGTTCCTGGGACCAGGGTAAACATCGGACACAGTGCTCCCGGGCATGGGGCCAGGGTAAACGTCGGACACGGTGTTCCTGGGACCAGGGTAAACATCGTACACGGTGTTCCTGGGGCCAGGGTAAACATCGGACACAGTGCTCCCGGGCGTGGGGCCAGGGTAAACGTCGGACACGGTGTTCCTGGGACCAGGGTAAACATCGGACACGGTGCTCCTGGGACCAGGGTATCCTGTGCACCAGTGATGCCACGGGATACGATCTTATTTTATTAAAAAGTATGAAACCTTCTGTGAGAGTGGTGTTGAAGAATGTTAAGATTAGTTCAGGAGAAAAATGAAGAAAGGGTTCAACACTGTTTGATTATTTTGTGTTCTCCTTACAGGAAGTAGTGACTGGAAAAAGAAAAATAAATCCTTTTGGCAGGGCTTTCGGAAACCACAGAAAGGGAATGCAGTGCGGGAACTGTGTAAAGGTAAAGCTATAATGGGGGGAGCTTTCACTTCTACTTGTACTTATGCCAACTGTGTGATGGAGCAGGAACTTTAGCTAAAGGCCTGTTGGTCGGGTTGCCAACCCTCCGGGATTGTCCTGGAGTTTCCAGGAATTAAAGGTTAATCTCCCGGACACTGCTACGAGCAACACTTGGGAGAAAAATCATTGGGGTATTGAAAAAAATTGTGCAGTTTTTTATTTTCTTTGAACGGTTTTATTAGTTATAGATTAGAATTGGGGAAAAGGCTGTTCGACTGATTGGGGCAGTTGGAGGCAGGAGATCATGTGATGAAACCTCTAAGAATACAATATGAGAGTAGAATGGCAGTTCACATAAAAGGGAACCCAAAAATCTTCTACCGGCATGTAAACAGTCACCTGACGAAGGAGCAGCGCTCCGAAAGCTTGTGATTTCAAATAAAACTGTTGGACTATAACCTGGTGTTGTGCGACTTCTGGCATGTAAACAGTAAGCAGGTATTAAGAGGCGGGGTGGGGCCTATTAGAGACAAAGAAGGTGTTATATGCTTAGCGGCGCAGGGCAAGGCTAGAATACTCAATGAGTACTTTGTATTGGTGTTTACTAAGGAGGTGGGTGCTGACAAAATATCGGTAGAAGTGGAAAAGATAGAGGCAATGGAAGGGGTGAAAATTGATAGACAGGATGTACTAGAAAGGCTGGGTATGCTTAGAATGGACAAGTCGCCTGGTCCAGATGGCTTGCATCCCAGGTTGCTCAGGGAATTGGGGGAGGAGATAGCGGAAGGGCTTGCCATAATTTTCCAATCTTCCCTAGATGCAGGGGAGGTGCCTGAGGATAGGAAAGTGGCAAATGTGACACCGTTGTTCAAGAAAGGGTGTAAGGACAATCCTAGTAACTACAGGCCGGTCAGTTTAACATCAGTGGTGGGTAAAGTTTTAGGAACAATAATCAAGGAAAAAATTAACAGGCATTTGGAGAGGTTTAAGCTAATTAAGGAGAGCCAACATGGGTTTGTAAAAGGCAGATCGTGTTTGACTAATCTAATTGAATTTTTTGATGAAGTAACAGAGAGGATTGATGAAGGGAATGCAATGGATGTTGTCTACGTGAATTTGGCTTAAGGACAGAAAACAGCGAGTTGTGGTAAATAGCTGTTTTTCAGACTGGAGGATGGTAGACAGTGGTGTTTCCCAAGGGTCAGTGCTGGGGGCACTGCTTTTTTTCATATATATAAATGACCTGGATATTGGATACAGAGTAGAATTTCTAAATTTTCCGATGACACCAAACTTGGGGGTGTGGCAAACAGTGAAGATGACACCAATCAACTGCAATGGGACATAGAAAGGCTAGCAGAATGTGCAGACAAGTGGCAGATGGAATTTAATATATAGAAGTGTGAGGTGATGCATTTTGGCAGAAGGAACAGGGAGAGGCAATATACACTTAATGGCACAGTTTTAAATAGTGTGCAGGGACAGAGGGACCTGGGAGTTAATGTGCATAGATCCCTGAAGATGGCAGGACATATTGAGAGTGGTTAACAAAGCATATGGGATCTTGGGCTTCATAAATAGAGGTATTGAGTACAAAAGTAGAGAAGTTATGCTGAACCTTTATAAAGCGCTGGTTAGGCCACAACTGGAGTATTGCATCCAGTTCTGGTCACCACACTTTAGGAAGGATGTGAAGGCCCTTGAGAGGGTGCAGAGGAGATTTACCAGAATGGTTCCGTGGATGGGGGATCTTAGCTATAAGGACAGGTTGGAGATGCTGGATTTGTTTTCATTAGAGCAAAGGAGGTTGAGGGGTGATTTGATAGAGGTGTACAAGATTATGACAGGTTTGGATAGGCTAGACGGGGAAAGGCTGTTCCCACTAGTTGATGGTACAAGGACTAGGGGACACAGATTTAAGGTTTTGGGCAAGAGATACAGGGTGAATGTGAGGAAAAACTTTTTTACACAGCGAGTGGTGAGGACCTGGAATTTGCTGCCGACGGAAGTGGTGGAAGCGGAGACACTCAATGTTTTCAAGGGGAGACTGGATAGGCACTTGATGGAAATAAACTTGCAGGGCTATGGTGATAGAGCGGGTGAATGGGACTGACTGGATTGCTCTGCAGAGAGCCGGCACGGACTCGATGGGCCGAATGGCCTCCTTCTGTGCCGTTATGACTCTTTGACATCCAATAAGAGTTGGCAATAATGTTCCCTGTAATTTTTTTTTGGTGCGTGGGCCCTTTAACTGGCTGCGCAGACCATTCAAGTTTTCGTGCATGCGCGGTTATTCCCATTGTAAAGCCGGTGAGCAGCCTGCGCGGGACCGCCAGACCGCATGGCTGCGCAACTTAGCGGGAACGTTGGTTGGCAACCTGACCTGTTGGAGGCGATTGCAGCAGATCCACTTTGTACCCACAGAATTGCATCAAACACAACAGCAACAAATGTTTTACCACCTTGGGGTTTTTACAGTCGATACTTCCTGGGGTTCAGCGCCACTCCCCAATCCTGTCAGTGGGTCTCTCATCTCCAACAAAGTGCGCCTTTAGCTGCCCAATATCCAGATAAATGCGCTGTGACCCAGAGGGTCGAAATGAGACCACCCTCCCTCGCCATCGTAGGCGGCTAACTGAAATATACCACATGCGTGATACATGATCTTCAGTAGACAGATGAATATATCCTCTTCTCAGACCGAGGATCGGTATAAAGCAGCAGACACATTTATTGAACATTAAACAAGTAAATGAACATGACTCAATACAAGGGGTGTAGTTACAGCAGTGACAGATTTCACTATTCTCCTCAAAATCAGGACAACAAACACCCTTGTCCTGCTCTAACCCACTCCAGTGTATATATAACTAATCTTGAAACACCACTCACTTCTCGTGACGATACACACCACAGAGCCCAATCTAGCTCAGTCTCTCTGCTGGCTTCAGACTGACTGCTGACTGGGATGTATCGTTTAACATCCTTTTTAAGATGTCCTGAAACAAATAGCATTGGAGCACTGAAATTTCCATCAGCAGCCATTCACAGGGTATCAACAACAACAGCTTACATTTATATAGCGCCTTTAACATCATAAAACTTCCCAAGGCGCTTCACAGGAGCGTTATAAAACAAAATTTGACCCCGAGCCACATTAGGACAGGTGACCAAAAGCTTGATCAAAGAGGTAGGTTTTAAGGAGCATCTTAAAGGAGGAGAGAGAGATGGAGAGGTTTAGGAAGGGAATTCCAGAACTTAGGGCCTAGGCAGCTGAAGGCACAGCCGCCAGTGGTGGCGAGAATACAGTTGGGGATGCCCATAAGGCCAGAATTGGAGGAGCACAGAGATCTCGGAGCGTTTTAGGGCTGGAGGCGGTTACAGAGACAGGGATTTACAATCAATCCATCTGCCATTACAGTGAAGCCTGTTTGTCCGCCTGTACCCAAAGTGTCAGTCTAACCATATTGAACAGAACGACACTTAAAACAGCAAGGCGTTGAAGTGTTTCTTGGGAGCACTGTAGTTGAAGTGTTCGAACATCCCAGTGTCGTGTACGAGCAAGAGGCAGCTCATGGGTTAGCCCTGACCTGCAGACAGACACCTTTCCCCTACAGGGACAGGATGCTCTGCTCGTGGTTTTGAAGGTGACCACAGCATTAGATTTATGTGTCACTGGATCTTTCCAGGTTGCCACTTCTCAGTCTGACCGACAGGACTGCGTCATTCAATGTATATCCGGTCGTCGATGTCTCGACGGTGTCGGGGATGCCATTCCTGCTGTCGGTGTTGCTAATGCAATGGGCTGGGAGGGATTAATAATGAAAGGGCGATGCCCAGTGCAGCCAATCACAGATGCGCAGACTGATAGGAATATAGGAACAGGAGTAGGCTATTCAGCCCCAAGAGCCTGCTCCGCCATTCAGTTAGATCATGGCTGATCTGTATCTCAACTCCATTTACCTCCCTTGGTTCCGTAGCCCTGAATATCCTGATCTAACAACATTCTATCAATCTCAGTTTTCAACGTTTCAATAGACCTAGCCTCAACAGCTTTTTGGTGGAGAGTGTTTCAGATTTCCACTATCCTTTGTATGAAGAAATGCTTAGTGACATCACCCCTGAACGACTGAGCTCTAATTTTAAGCTTATATCCTCTTGTTCTGGATTTCCCACCAGAGGAAACAGTTTCTCTCGATCTACCCTATCAAATCTTTTAATCGTCTTAATGACCTCAATTAGATCACCCCTTAATCTTCTATACTCAAGGGAATACAAACCTAGTCTGCAATCTGTCCTCATAATTTAACCCTTTTAGCCCCGGTATCATTCTGGTGAATCGGTGCTGCACCCCCTCCAAGGCCAATATATCCTTCCTGAGGTGCGGTGCCCAGAACTGAACGCAGTTACTCCAGATGAGGTCTAACCAGAGTTCTGTACAGCTGTAACATAACTTCCACTCCTTTGTAGTCCAGCCCCCTTGAGATAAAGGCCAACGCTCCATTAGCCTTTTTAATTATTTTTTGTACCTGTCCACTTGCATACAGGGTAGGAATTAAGCAAAAATGAGGAGCTTATGTCAGATACCGAGATCTAAATACTGCAGAAAGCCTCGAGGAGTATAGAAAGTGCAGGGCCGAAATTAAAAAGGAAATTAGGAAAGCAAAGAGAGCATGAAAAAATATTGGCAAATGAAATCAAGGAAAACCCAAAGATGTTTTATAAATACATAAAGAGCAAGAGGATAACTAAGGAAAGAGTAGGGCCCATTAGAGACCAAAAAGGAAGGCTTGTGTATGGAGGCGTAAGACGTGGGTATGGTTCTTAATGAATACTTTGCGTCTGTCTTCACAGAAGAGAGGGACATTGTAAAGGAGGAGGAGTGTGAAATATTAGATGAGATAAACATAGTGAGAGAGGAAGTATTAAGGGGTTTAACATCTTTGAAAGTAGATAAATCGCCAGGCCTGGATGAAATGTATCCCAGGCTGTTAAGAGAAGCAAGGGAGGAAATAACAGAGGCTCTGACTATCATTTTTCAATCCACTCTGGCTATAGGTGTGGTACTGGAGAACTGCTAACGTTGTACTGTTGCTTAAAAAGGAGGCAAGGGATAGACCGAGTAATTACAGGCCAGTCAGCCTAACCTCGGTAGTGGGCAAATGGTTGGAAAAAATTCTGAGGGACAGTATTAATCGTCTTTTAGAAAGGCACGGATTAATCAAGGACTGTCAGCATGGATTTATTAAGGGAAGGTCGTGTCTGACTAACTTGACTAACTTGATTGAATTTTTTGAGGAGGTAACAAGGAGGGTTGATGAGGGTACTGCGTTTGATGTAGTCTGCATGGATTTTAGCAAGGCTTTTGACGAGGTCCCACATGGCATACTGGTCAGAAAAGTAAAAGCCCATGGGATCCAAGGAAAAATGGCAAGTTGGATCCAAAATTGGCTCAGTGGCAGGAAGCAAAGGGTAATGGTCGATGGGTGTTTTTGTGACTGGAAAACTGTTTCCATTGGGGTTCCGCAGGGCTCAGTACTAGGTCCCTTGCTTTTTGTGGTATATATCAATGATTTAGACTTCAATGTAGGGGCATGACTAAGAAGTTTGCAGATGATACAAAATTGGCCGTGTGGTTCAGGAAGAAAGCTGTAGACTGTAGGAAGATATCAAAAGACAAAATTAAAGGCTCTTTATCTGAATGCACACAGCATTTGTAACAAGATAGATGAATTGACGGCACAAATAGAAATAAATGGGTATGATCTAATAGCCATCACAGAGACGCGGTTGCAATGTGACCAAGGCTGGGAACTGAATCTTCAGGTGTGTTTGACATTTCGGAAGGATAGACAGAAAGGAAAAGGAGATGGAGTAGCTCTGTTAATAAAGGATGAGATTAGTACAATAGTGAGAAATCTTGGCTCGGAAGTTCCAGATGTAGAATCAATTTGGGTGGAGGTAAGAAATAGTAAGGGAAAGAAGGCACTGGTGGGAGTAGTCTATAGGCCCCCTAACAGTAGCTACACTATAGGACAGAGTATAAATCAAGAAATAATGGGGGCTTGTAAGAAAGGTACTGCAATAATCGTGGGCGATTTTAATCTTCATATAGATTGGACAAATCAAATTGGCAAAAGCAGCCTTGAGGATGAGTTCATAGAGTGTATTTGGGACAGTTTCTTGGAACAATACGTTGTGGAACCGACCAGGGAACAGGCTATTTTAGATCTGGTAATGTGTAATGAAACAGGATTAATTAATGATCTCATAGTAAAGGATCCTCTAGGAAAGAGTGATCATAACATGATAGAATTCCACATTCAGTTTGAAGGTGAGAAACTTGGGTCTGAAACTAGAGTATTAAACTTAAATAAAGGCAATTACAAAGGTATGAGGAGAGAGTTGGCTAACGTGGACTGGGAAAATAGATTAGAAGGTAAGACGGTAGAAAAGCAGTGGCTGACATTTAAAGAGATATTTCATGACTCTCAACAAAGATATATTTCAGTGAGAAAGAAAGACTCGAAGAGAAGGATGAACCAACTATGGCTAACCAAGGAAGTTAAGGATAGTATCAAATTGAAAGAAAAGGCATACAATGTTGAAAAGATTAGTGGTAGGCCAGAAGATTGGGAACATTTTAGAAACCAGCAAAGGATGACTAAAAAAATAAAGAGGGAGAAAATAGTTTATGAGAGTAAACTCGCAAGAAGTATAAAAACTGACAGTAAGAGCTTCTACAAGTATATAAAAAGGAAGAGAGTAGCTAAAATAAACGTTGGTTCCCTTAGAGGACGAGATTGGGGAAATAATGGAAACAAGGAAATGGCAGAGGCGTTGAACAAATATTTTGTATCTGTCTTCACAGTAGAGGACACTAAAAACATCCCAGTAATAGTAGAAAATCAAGGGGCAAAAGGGAGGGAGGAACTTAAAACTATCACTAGAGAAAAAGTGCTCGGCAAACTTATGGGTCTAAAGGCTGACAAGTCCCCTGGACCTGATGGCCTGCATCCTAGGATACTTAAAAGAAGTGGCTACAGAGATAGTGGATGCATTGGTTGTAATCTTCAAAAATTCTCTTGACTCTGGAAAAGTCCCTGTGGATTGGAAAACCGCAAATGTAATGCCCTTATTCAAAAAAGGAGTGAGACAGAAAGCAGGAAACTATAGGCCAGTTAGCCTAACATCTGTCATTGGCAAAATGCTCGAATCCATTATTAAGGAAGTAGTAGCAGGGCATTTAGAAAATTATAATACAATCAAACAGAGTCAACATGGTTTTATGGAAGGGAAATCGTGTTTGACAAATCTGTTAGAGTTCTTTGAGAAGGTAACGAGCAGGGTGGATAAAGGGGAACCAGTAGATGTAGTGGATTTGGATTTCAAAAAGGCATTCGACAAGGTGCCACATAAAAGGTTACTGCATAAGATAAGAGCTCATGGTGTTGGGGGTAATATATTAGATTGGATAGAGGATTGGCTAACTAACAGAAAACAGAGAGTCGGGATAAATGGGTCATTTTCAGGATGGCAATCTGTAACTAGTTGGGTGCCACAGGGATCAGTGCTGGGGCCTCAACTATTTTCAATCTATATTAATGATTTGGATGAAGGAAGCAAGTGTATTGTAGCCAAATTTGCAGATGATACAAAGAGATGTTGAAAGCAAGTTGTGAGGAGGACATAAAGAGTCTGCAAAGGGATATAGATAGGTTAAGTGAGTGGGCAAGAATTTGGCAGATGGAGTATAATGTGGGAAAATGTGAAGTTATCCACTTTGGTAGGAAGAATAGAAAAGAAAAATATTATTTAAATGGAGAAAGACTACAGAATGCGGCAGTACAGAGGGATCTGGGGGTCCTCGTAAATGAAACACAAAACATTACATGCAGGTGCAGCAAGTAATTAGGAAGGCAAATGGAATGTTGGCCTTTATTTCAAGGGGGATAGAGTATACAATTGTATAGAGCACTAATGAGACCACACCTAGAGTACTGCATACAGTTTTGGTCCCCTTATTTAAGGAGGGATATACTTGCATTGGAGGCAGTTCAGAGAAGGTTCACTAGGTTGATTTCTGGGATGGAAGGGTTGTCTTATGAGGAAAGGTTGGGCCTATACTCATTGGAGTTTAGAAGAATGAGAGGTGATCTTATTGAAACATGTAAGATTCTGAGGGGGTTGGACAGGGTAGATGCTGAGAGGATGTTTCCCCTCGTCAGGGAATCTAGAACGAGGGGGCATAGTCTCAGAATAAGGGGTCACCCATTTAAGACGGAGATGAGGAGGAATTTCTTCTCTCAGGAAGCTGTGGAAGCTGAGTCATTGAATATATTCAAGGCTGAGATAGACAGATTTTTGAGCAACAGAGGAGTCAAAGGTTATGGGGAGCGGGCAGGAAAGTGGAGTTGAGGCCAAAATCAGATCAGCCATGATCTCATTAAATGGCGGAGCAGGCTCGAGGGGCCGAATGGCCTGCTCCTGCTCCTATTTCTTATGTTCTTATGTTCAATGGACTGGTCAGGCGGGCAGAAGAGTGGCAAACGGAATTCAATTCGGAGAAGTGTGAGGTAATGCATTTGGGGAGGGCTAACAAGGCAAGGGAATACACACTAAATGGTAGGATACTGAGAAGTGTAGAGGAACAGAGGGACCTTGGAGTGCATGTCCACAGATCCCTGAAGGTAGCAGTACAGGTAGATAAGGTCGTTAAGAAGGCATATGGGATACTTTATGAGAAGAGGCATAGAATATAAGAGCAGGTAGGTTATGCTTAAACTGTATAAAACACTAGTTACGCCACAGCTAGAGTACTGAGTACAGCTCTGGTCACCACATTACAGGAAATGTGACTGCACTAGAGAGGGTACAGAGGAGATTTATGAGGATGTTGCCCGCCCTGGAGAATTTTAGTTATGAGGAAAGATTGGATAGGCTGGGGTTGTTTTCTTTGGAACAGAGGAGGCTAAGGGGAAACCTAATTGAGGTGTATAAAATTAAGAGGGGCCTAGATAGAGTGGACAGGAAGGGACCTGTTTCCCCCAGCAGACAGGTCAATAACCAGGGCGCATAGATTTAAAGTAATTGGTAGAAGGATTAGAGGGGAGTTGAGGAGAACTTTTTCACCCAGAGGGTGGTGGGGGTCTGAACTCACTGCCTGAAAGGGCGGGAGAGGCAGAAAGGCTCATCACATTTAAAAAGTACTTTGATGTGCACTTGAAGTGCCGTAACCTACAAGGCTACGGATCAATAGCTGGAAAGTGGGATTAGGCTGGATAGCTCTTTTACGGCCAGCACAGACACGATGGGTCGAATGGCCTCCTTCTGTGCCGTAAATTTCTCTGATTCTATGAGAAGCCTTTAATGATTTCTGTACACAGACCTCTAAATCTCTCTGCTCCTTCACAGTTCCTAGCATCTCACCATTTAGAAAACACTCTGATCTTTCTTTCTTGGGTCCAAAGTGGATGACTTCACACTTCCCCACATTGAACTCCATCTGTCACAGTTTGGCAGGGGTTAATTATGAAAGGGTGCTGCCCAGTGCAGCTGATCACAGATGCGCAGACTGAGCAATTTCACACTAAGCTCAAGATTTACAAACATACAGACAAACAAAAACAAAATTGGTACACTTTGGCCTACTCCCCAACAGTGCTACAATGCTGCGCTGACTGTAGCCGGTTTCCTTCCTTTCCACCTGAGGCAGTAGATAAACAACCAGGAGCCCACCAACTGCAGGCAAACTGGCCTCACCCCAGCACAGCCGCCAGGGTCACGGGCATCGGGTGATGGCGGGCGCTGAGGTTGTGATACCCATCAACCTGGCGTGATTCCCTCCGATCGGAATGTACAGCCCTGTCGTGGACGGAGGTCTCCTGGGCTTTTTGTTTCTGAAAAAAACAAATGGCTAAAAGGGTTAAATTATGAGGACAGGGTGAGTATACTAGCCTTATATTCCTTTGTGTATAGAAGATAAAGGGGTGATCCAATTGAGGTGTTCAAGTTGATTAAAGGATTTGATATGGTAGATAGAGCGAAACTATTTCCTCTGGTAGGGAGTCCAGAACAAGGGGGAATGACCTTAAAATTGGAGCAAGGCCGTTCAGGAGTGAAATCAGGGAGCACTTTTTCACACAAAGGGTAGTGGAAATCTGGAAAACTCTCCCCAGAATGCTGGGTCAATTGGAAATTTCAAAATTGAGATTAATAGATTTTTGTTGGGCAAGGATATTAAGCCATGATGCGGAGACGGAACCAAGGGAGGTAGATGGAGTTAAGATACAGATCAGCCATTATCCAATTGAATGGCAGAACAAGCTTGAAGGGCTGTATGGCCTACTCCTGTTGGAGGGCTCAGAAGCAGAGAAGGGGGTCGGCCATTTAAGACTGAGATGAGGAGGAATTTCTTCATTCAGAGGGTTGTGAATCTTTGGAATTCTCTACCCCAAAGGGCTGTGGATGCTGAGTCGTTGAGTATATTCAAGGCTGAGATAGATAGATTTTTGGACTCTAGGGAAATCAAGGGATATGGGGATTGGGCGGGAAAGTGGAGTTGAGGGCGAAGATCAGCTAATATCTTATTGAATGGCGGAGCAGGCTCGAGGAGCCGTATGGCCGACTCCTGCTCCTAATTCTTATGTTCTTATGTTATGTCCAATGGTCCTATGAAAAATGTTGAAGGTACAACCTTCTGCCACTGTTCCTTGGTGCTACTTTGTATACCGTGCAAAATGTAAAAATTTTCATCATTTATGTGGGTGTATGGTAGCCTCGTGGTTATGTTACTGGACTAGAAATCCAGAGGCCTGTACTAATCCAGAGAACGAGTGTTCAAATCCCACCACGGCGGTCTGAGAATTCGAATTCAGTTTTTAAAGAGTCTGGAAATAAAAAGCTGTTATCAGTAAAGTGACCATGAAGCTGGCGGATTGTCGTTAAAAATCCAACTGGTTCACTAATGTCCTCTAGGGAAGGAAACCTGCCGTCCTTACTCGGTCTGGGCCTATGTGTGATTTCAGTCTCACACCAACACGGTTGACTCTTAACTGCCCTCTGAAGTGACCTAGCAAGCCACTCAAACATCAAACCCTCGACTGCAGCGCTTTAAGAGAAGGCCCACCACCACCTTCTCAGGGCAACGAGGAATGGGCAATAATGGCTGGCCTTGCCAGCGACACCCACATTACAAGAATGAATTTTTTTTTAATGTATTATCTTTACTTTCTGGCACAGGCACGATGGGCCGAATGCCCTCCTTCTGTGCTGCAAGATTCTTTGATGATTTACCTGATTTTTCAGTTACAAAAGTAAAATCTCAAAATTTGAGATGCAGGCAGATGCCTGAGTTTTGCTGGGCAGGTCATGTTTTAAAACCTCTCCTTTGAAGGCTCTTTAATAACAGAAGGATCTTTCTTCTCCCTCTCCCAAACGCAATTTTTCTTGTCAACCTGTAAAGAAGATGATGTTGGATTTGTGGCCAGTGAGATCACCATGAGTGATGAGGACCGCATTGAGCTGATGATGATGGTCAAGGATAAGATGATAACAATAGAGGAGGCGCTTGCTAAGGTAACTTAGACACATCTCATACAGTTTGAAGTAACTGCTACTCACATTTGGTTCAGTTTATTTTACTGGCTTTTTTTTCTCTCACGGCTACGGAGTCAGAGGTTGTGGGTTCAAGCCCCACTCCAGAGAATTTCCTCGGGCCCCAGTTATTTATTGAGTTTCGGCTGTTTACACCTTACGTTCCACCGCATGTTAATGAGATGAGCAGGAAATTTGGGTGTAAATAGACATCAGCAGAAGGTGTGTAATTTTGGGCGCCAATCCTGGGCTGCACCCCCACAGGGAATTCCAGGCCCAAATACTTCTACTTTACCACCAACCACCATTCCCAGCTGCGAGAACAGACACGGAAGGCCCTTTTAACAATTCTTTCAGACATTACGAATTCTAACCTTGCACAGCCCAATGCTCTTATTCTTTGCTACTATTTTGGATGCCATTTAGATCTTCTATTAAAAAGAAAAACTTGCATTTAGCGCCTTTCACAACCTCAGGACGTCCCAAAGGGCTTCACAGCCAATGGAGTGCTCTTGAGTCACTGCTGCATTGTAGGAAAGGCAGCAGCCAGTTTGCACACAGCAAGGTCCCAAAAACAACACCGCTGACAGTGCAGCACTCCCTCAGTGTGTCAGCCTGGATTTATGTGCTCAAGTCGCTGGAGTGGGACTTGAACTCACAAACTTCTGACTCAGAGGCGAGAGTGCTACCCACTGAGCCACGGCTGACACTAATCGCTGTTCGCAAAGGTCAGAGAGCCTGCTCTGTTTGTTTATTTTTTCCTCCCAGGTTTTATTTCTTATATAAAAAAAATTCTGGTTTATTTTCCAGCTCAAAGAATACGAGTGTCACAACAGGCTGTCTCTGAGCATGGATTCAACTCAATCGGCAGGTGGAGCCCATGAGCCGTGGGATGAGTCCTCCGATGGTGGTGTGAGTAAAGTCTGTTGAATACTGTTAAATTCTCGGACCCCGAAAACCCGCGGGGGGGGGGGGCCACGACCCCAGGTAATGCAGCCGCTGGTGAAAGAAAGAAGAAAGAAAGACTTGCCTTTATATAGCGCCTTTCATGGCCTCAGGGCGTCCCAAAGCGATTTTCAGTACCTTTGAAGTGTAGTCACTGTTGTAATGTAGCGAAAGGCGGCGGCCAATTTGCTCACAGCAAGCTCCCACAAACAGCAATGATATAGAGTTACGTAGAGTCTACAGCACAAAATCAGAACATTCAGCCCAACTTGTCTATGCTCACATTTTTGCTCCACACGAGCTTTCTCCCACCCCTCTTCATCTTTCGATTCCTTTCTCCCGCATGTGCTTATCTAGCTTCCCTTTAAATGCATCTATTTGCCTCAACTGCTCCTTGTGGTGTTAGCACGTTCCACACTCTTTGGGTAAAGAAGTTTTTCCTGAATCCCCACACCCCCACAAGTGGAAACATCTTGGGCCGTAATTTCCGATCGGAGGCTTCCCGCGTCCGGAGGCCTCCGATCTGGAAAAAATCTACGGACTTACCTGAGGGCTCCCGAGGTCCGGACACTTCCGATCCTGGGCCTCTCCAACTCGAAATGCGCAGGGCCCACGTATCCCAGAGGCGCATGTGGTTCACAAGCGTCCCTGGGATCACGTGGGCCATGGGGAGCCAATCAAAGAAGAGAATCTCCCTTCATACACTTGACAGATAGACCTGTCAAATATATGAATGGAGATCACCCCAAAAACACTTTAAAACATTAAATAAAAAATTTTAAAAATCACATTTTTAAAATTAGTTGAAATACAATAAATTAAATATTTTAAACAAAAATTTAATTTTTTGAAAAAAATAATTAAAGTTTTTTACGGGGCTAAAAATAAACTTACCTTTTTTTAAGTAATTTTAAATGATAAATGAGTGAAAAAAAATTTTTTTTTTTTTTACTTTTTTTCAAATCTTATGCTGGTAAAAGCAGGCCTTATGCTTGCTTTTACCAGGCGTAAGATTTCTAAGGGTTTTCTACAGGCGGAGGTTCTCCAGAAAGTGGAACAATCCGCCCGCAGAAGCCCTTCTCCAGGGCAGGCATCCGATCTGTCAAGCGCTTGGCATGCCTGAAACCGGCATTTCCTATGTCCCTACGGGTGTGTACACACCGCGTACCCACCCACAGGGATCGAAATATACGGCCCCTTATCTGCATCTATTTTATCCCTCTAGAAATAAACCCCAGTGCTTGGTTTGCTTTTTTTATGGCCTTATTATCCTGCGTTGCTACTTTTAGTGATCTGTGTATCTGTACCCCTGGATCCCTTTGCTCCTCTACCCCATTTAGACTCTTATTATCTAATCAGTATGTGGCTTCCTTATTCTTTCTACCAAAATGCATCAACTCACACTTATCTATATTGAAATTCATTTGCTAATTACATGCCCATTCTTCAAGTTTATTAATGTCTTCCTGTACTTTGTCGCATTCTTCCTTTATATTAGCTACACCTCCCAATCTGGTGTCAGCTGCAAATTTTGAAATTGTACTTTCAATTCCCGAGTCCAAATCATTTTCTCCCCCTCTCCTCCCTTCCTCCCCCTCTCCTCTCTTCCTCCCCCTCTCCTCTCTTCCTCCCCCTCTCCTCTCTTCCTCCCCCTCTCCTCCCTTTTCCCCCTCTCCTCCCTTTTCCCCCTCTCCTTCCTTTTCCCCCCTCTCCTCCCTTTTCCCCCTCTCCTCCCTTTCCCCCCTCTCCTCCCTTTCCCCCTCTCCTCCCTTTCCCCCTCTCCTCCCTTTCCCCCCCTCTCCTCCCTTTCCCCCCCTCTCCTCCCTTTCCCCCCTCTCCTCCCTTTCCCCCCCTCTCCTCCCTTTCCCCCCCTCTCCTCCCTTTCCCCCCTCTCCTCCCTTTTCCCCCCTCTGCTCCCTTTTCCCCCTCTCCTCCCTTTTCCCCCCTCTCCTCCCTTTTCCCCCCTCTCCTCCCTTCCTCCCCCTTCCTCGCCCCCTCCTCTCCACTTCCTCCCCTCCTCCCTTCTCCCCCCTCTCCTCCCCTTCTACCCCCTTCTCCTCCCCTTCTACCCCCTTCCACCCCGCCTTCCACCCCGCCTCCTCCCTTCCTCCCCCTTCCACCCCACCTCCTCCCTTCCTCCCCCTTCCACCCCGCCTCCTCCCTTCCTCCCCCTTCCACCCCGCCTCCTCCCTTCCTCCCCCTTCCACCCCGCCTCCTCCCTTCCTCCCCCTTCCACCCTGCCTCCTCCCTTCCTCCCCTCCTCCCCTCACACGAAGGGTAGTAGAAATCTGAACCTCTCTCTCTCAAAAAGCTTTTGAGGCTCGGTCAATTGAAGCTTTTGTCGTTAGACTTTTGTTAGGCAAGGGTATGAAGGGATTTGGAACCACAACGGGTGAATGGAGTTGAGGTACAGATCAACCATGATCTAATTGAATGACATAACAGGCTCGAGGGGCTGAATGGCCTACTCCTGTTCTTCTGTTCATATTAGCAAAGACTCTTGTGCACTTTCATTGTTAGATTCACCAAACAAAATACACTTACTCAAAAATCGCCATGGACCAATAGAACCTATGGGTTGAATCTTAACCCCCAAAAACGGGTGGGTTGGAGTCGGGTGAGATGTTAAAACTTTTTAAATCTCACACCTGACCCCAAGCCATTCCAACCTGCCCACTTCCGGGTTTAACGGAGATGAGACAGGGGGCGGGTTGGCCAATTGATTATTTTAATGAGGCTGGCAGCCTTTGATTTAATTTGCTTGTCAGGTTTAACCCTGGCCAGCCAGGTTTCCCAGGCCTCAGGAAACCCGGCAGCTGAAGGGAGACGAGGACAGCTCCTCTGTTCCAAAGAAAACAACCCCAGCGCTTCCACCCAGTCCCCAAGCTCCCCCACCATCAGACCACCCCCCCCCCCCCCGCCCCCCGCAAGGTCGGGCATTGGATTAGGGTCAAGGTCAAGGGTCAAGGATTGGATCTCATTTTGTGAATCAGGTAAGAGTTCAGCAAGCCCACCATATTTATTGTAGATTCCACTTCCTGCCTGTTTAGATATGGGAGCAGTTGGATGATGGAGTTCAAGAGGTGAAGTTTAAGAGGCTTCATAAGCTGGTTTCTTCAAGACGCAGATCAAAAAAGAAACCGATTAAAGTGGAAGAAATTAAAAATGCATCCCCTGGAGGTAAGCTGGAGTACCTTCTATTACAGTCTCGATACAGTGTGAATAAATAGTGTGATAGAGCATCAATACAGTGTGAATAAATAGTGTGATAGAGCATTAATACAGTGTGAATAAATAGTATGATAGAGCATCAATACAGTGTAAATAAATAGTATGATAGAGCATCAATACAGTGTAAATAAATAGTATGATAGAGCATCAATACAGTGTAACTAAATAGTGTGATAGAGCATCAATACAGTGTGAATAAATAGTGTGATAGAGCATCAATACAGTGTAAATAAATAGTGTGATAGAGCATCAATACAGTGTAAATAAATAGTGTGATAGGGCATCAATGCAGTTTTTTTTTATTCGTTTATGGGATGTGGGCATCGCTGTCAAGGCCACAGTGCTGTTAGGTAGGGAGTTCCAGGATTTTGACCCAGTGACGATGAAGGAACGACGATATATTTCCAAGTCAGGATGGTGTGTGACTTGGAGGGGAACTTGGAGGTGGTGGTGTTCCCATGCACCTGCTGCCCTTGTCGTGGTAGAAGTCGCAGGTTTGGGAGGTGCTGCCGAAGGCAAGTTGTTGTAGTGCGTCTTGTAGATGGTACACACTGCAGCCACGGTACGCCGGTGGTGGAGGAAGTGAATGTTTAAGGTGGTGGATGGGCTGCCAATCAAGCGGGCTGCTTTGTCTTGGATGGTGTCGAGCTTCTTGAGTGTTGTTGGAGCTGCACTCATCCAGGCAAGTGGAGAGTATTCCATCACACTCCTGACTTGTGCCTTGTAGATGGTGAAAAGGCTTTGGGGGGTCAGGAGGTGAGACACTCGCTGCAGAATACCTAGCCTCTGACCTGCTCTTGTTGCCACAGTATTTATGTGGCTGGTCCAGTTAAGTTTCTGGTCAATGGTGACCCCCAGGATGTTGATGGTGGGGGTTTCGGCGATGGTAATGCCGTTGAATGTCAAGGGGCGGAAGTTAGACTCTCGCTTGTTGGAGATAATCATTGCCTGGCACTTCTGTGGCGCGAATGTTACCTGCCACTTATCAGCCCAAACCTGAACGGCGTCCAGGTCTTGTTGCATGCGGGCATGGACTGCTTCATTATCTGAGGAGTTGTGAATGGCACTGAACACTGTGCAGTCATCAGCGAACATCCCCATTTCTGACCTTATGTTGGAGGGAAGGTCATTGATGAAACAGCTGAAGATGGTTGGGCCTAGGACACTGCCCTGAAGAACTCCTGCAGCGATGTCCTGGGGCTGCGATGATTGACCTTCAACCACCACAACCATCTTCCTTTGTGCTAGGTATGACTCCAGCCAGTGGAGTTTTCCCCCCGATTCCCATTGACTTCAATTTTACTAGGGCTCCTTGATGCCAGACTCGGTCAGATGCTGCCTTGATGTCAAGGGCAGTCACTCTCACCTCACCTCTGGAATTCAGCTCCTTTGTCCATGTTTGGACCAAGGCTGTAATGAGGTCGGGGGCCGAGTAGTCATCAGTGAGCAGGTTATTGGTGAGTACGTGGCACTGTCAATGACACCTTCCATCACTTTGCTGATGATTGAGAGTGGACTGATGGGGCGGTAATTGGCCGGGTTGGATTTGTCCTGCTTTTTGTGGACAGGACAGACCTGGGCAGTTTTCCACATTGTCGGATAGATGCCAGTGCTGTAGCTGTACTGGAACAGCTTGGCTAGAGGCGCGTCTAGTTCTGGAGCACAAGTCTTCAGCACGATAGCCGGGATGTTGTTGGGCCCATAGCGTTTGCTCTGTTCAGTGCGCTCAGTCATTTCTTGATATCACGTGGAGTGAATCGAATTGGCTGAAGACTGGCTTCTGTGATGGTGGGGACCTCGGGAGTAGGCCGATATGGATCATCCACTCGACACTTCTGGCTGAAGATGGTTGCAAACGCTTCAGCCTTGTCTTTTGCACTCACGTGCTGGGCTCCACCATCATTGAGGATGGGGATATTCATGGAGCATCGTCCTCCCGTTAGTTGTTTAATGGTCCACCACCATTCACGACTGGATGTGGCAGGACTGCAGAGCTTTGATCTGATCCGTTGATTGTGGGATCGCTTAGCCCTGTCTATAGCATGCTGCTTCCGCTTTTTAGCATGCATGTAGTCCTGTGTTGCAGCTTCCCCAGGTTGGCACCTCATTTTTAGGTACGCCTGGTGCTGCTCCTGGCATGCTCTTCTACACTCCTTATTGAACCAGGGTTGGGCCCCTGGCTTGGTGGTAATGGTAGAGTGAGGGATATGCCGGGCCATGAGGTTACAGATTGTGGTGGAATACAATTCTGTTGCTGCTGATGGCCCACAACGCCTCATGGATGCCCAGTTTTGAGCTGCTAGATCTGTTCTGAATCTATCCCATTTAGCACGGTGGTAGTGCCACACAACACGATGGAGGGTGTCCTCAGTGTGAAGACAGGACTTCATCTCCACAATGACTGTGCAGTGGTCACTGCTACCAATATTGTCATGGACAGATGCATCTGCGACAGGTAGATTGGTGAGGATGATGTCAAGTAGGTTTTTCCCTCATATTGGTTCTCTCACCACCTGTCGCAGGCCCAGACTGGAAGCTATGTCATTCAGGACTCGGCCAGCTCGGTCAGTAGTGGTGCTACCGAGCCACTCTTGGTGATGGACATTGCTACTGTCAGTGCTTCTTGCAAGTGGTGTTCTACATGGAGGAGTACTGATTCATCAGCTGAGGGAGGATGGTAGGTGGTAATCAGCAGGAGGTTTCCTTGCCTATGCTTGACCTGAAGCCATGAGACTTCATGGGGTCCAGAGTCAATGTTGAGGACTCCCTGGGCCACTCCTTCCCAACTGTATACCACTGTGCTGCCGGTGGGACAGGACATACCCAGGGATGGTGATGGAGCAGCACTAGGCGTACCTAAAAATGAGGTGCCAACCTGGGGAAACTGCAACACATGCATGCTAAAAAGCAGAAGCAGCATGCTATAGACATTGGCTAAAAGGTATGTTTCTGTGAGTATGACTGTATCAGGCTGTTGCTTGACTAGTCTGTGGGACAGCTTTCCCAATTTTGGCACAAGTCCGCAGCTGTTGGTGAGGAGGACTTTGCAGGGTTGACTGGGCTGGGTGTGCTGTTGCTGTGTCTGTAGCCAGTGCCGAGGTCGATGCCGGGTGGTCCGTCTGGTTTTATTCTTATTGTGTTTTGTAGTGGTTTGTTACAACTGAGTGGCTTGCTAGGGTCTGGAGTCACATTTGGGCACGACCAGGTGAACCAGATGGGTTTTTACAACAATCCGATAGTTTCATGGTTACCATTACTGATACTAGCTTTTTATTCCAGATTTAATTAACTGAATTTAAATTCCCCAGCTGCCGTGGTGGGATTTGAACTCACATCTCTGGATCATTAGTCCAAGCCTACTGGATTACTAGCCCAGTGACATTACCACTATGCTACCGTACCCTCTAGTGAATAAATAATAGGATAGAGCATCAATACAGTGTAAATAAATAGTGGGATAGAGCATCAATAAAGTGTGAATAAATAGTCCAATTAATAATCTAAATCATGTACTGAGATCAAAAGTGGATCCAGCACTGACCCCTGGGGTTCACCACTTTTAACCCTTCTCCAATCCAGGCCGTACCTATGTACCAATAACTTTGTTTCCTGGCTATCAACCAACTTCCAATCTGCTAGATTTCCTCTTAGACCATATGCCTGAATTTTTCTCATGAACCTCTTCTGCAACACTTTATCAAGACATCTTACTGCATTCCTTTGTCGATTCAATTGGTCACTTCCTAAAAAAAAAAGCCCTATTAAACCTGTAAAACACGACTTGCCTTTAACAAATCCATGCTGGCTATCACTCATTTTATCCCTAATTATGGATTCTATGGGTTGCCCTCAACTAATGCTAGACTAGCTGGTCTATTGTTGGTCGGTTTATCCTTTGAATACAGGTGTTACATCAGCTAACTCTCCAGTCCTACAGCACAATATAGTATTGAAAAGTCGTGGCCAATACCTCTGCTATCTCCGCTCTGACTTTACCATTACCAGCCAAGGGTTCAGCCATCAGGGCCCAGGGCCCAGTGACCTATAGTTCTGTCCATTTTTTCAGAACCAATTCCTTTTTTCTCCGTTATCTCCAACAATTGTTCTGGATCCCCCTATAGTACACCTACCTTTTCACTTCCACCATTGATTGTATAAAAAAGATGCAAAAATTGTAGATTGTGTGTCACATTTTAGAGTGAAAAGTAGGAACTAACCCTGAGTTTTGGACGATTTCCAAACGCTCCCTCCCCCTCTATGAACTTAAGCTCCAAGATTTCAATATTTGCCTCTTAAAAGTGGCTTACGGTGCTTAAAGTTGCTGACCCTTCTCCCATTTGGATTAGTTCTCGTCTGTCATCTGTAACTTTTTACTGCAACCAGAGAAATAAGAGTACATTCACCAATTGTGTGTTCATAGCTGGGAGTGAGTTTAAAGGGAGTGCAGGTTGGACACAGGGCTATAGCACTGCAATGCTGAGAGGGCAGACCAGTCATCGGTTTAACATCTTATCTGAAAAACGGCACCTCCGACAGTGCAGCGTTCCCTCAGTATTGCACCGTGGTGTCAGCCTAGATTATCTGCTCAAGTCTCTGGAGTGGGACTTGAATCTGCAATCTTCTGACTCAGAGGCGAGAGTGCTACCACTGAACCATGAATAACATTTACAGTTAGAATGTGTGGCCTGCTGCTGTATGGGCCTGCATGTAAAGCTGGAACAGAACTGTGGGGTTGTTGGTGCTTTGAATGTGGCCACAGATGGTGTAACAGTTGGAAGGGAACATTTGTGACATGCACAGTTCACCACCTAATTGGTATAGGAAACTCTTGAGTAGCCTTACGTTGGCAAATTTTCTAATGGTGCCAACCTTTCGTATCTGTACCACGTCCTCTGGTGTTGCCCCTTTCTGCCACCTCCTCTCACTATTATTTAGTGTATGTCAACTTGGCATATAATTCCAGCTATCTTAGAGCATTGTCATCACCAACATGCAAAGTACATAGGCCAACCAGATAGATCCCTAAGGGAGGGAGGCCATTGATTTGGTAACTCCATGTGCTGGTGGAGTCGGCCCTGTGTACTCTAAAATGTCGGCCCTGTAGCATTAATTCAGCCAAGCAGGTGGCCCAAAATGACAAGCCTCTTGATATTCTCGCCAGAGGACCTCCTCCCACGCTCCCCTGTGGGGAGGGTCTCTTGCAGTGCCAAACAAGGTAACCCTCACTTCCTGAATAAGTGGCTGCCTCCTGCACCAGAGGTTTATGGGCCTCTGCTCAATGCTTACTCCTCAGTAAACCGCCTTGCTTTAAATAGCTGCTGCAGCCCTTTAACAGTTGCAGCTGTGCTGGTTATTCCAGAACTCACTGAATGAGCTCTGAGCAGGCAGCCCAATCCTGGAAGCTGGCTATAAATATTTTGCTGGGGAGGGGGGGCAGGGGTGAGATCTAGGAGGGGGCAGGGACTTAAGTGAGTCATGTTCAGTACCTTACAAACAGTCTCCTGTGTGGGTGCAAAACCCACTGCTCAGCATTCCAGCTGTAAAAAAGCCAGTAACACAAGTTCCCACCCCAACATGTTCAGACAACTGCCAGAGTGCTATTCAAAAAGAAAATTGTTGCACAAGTTTCCTTGGGAGTGGGTTAATTATTTTCTCTGAATTATTAGCAAGTTTGTTAGTATAAAGCACAACTGTATACAGGTGAATGCTTATTATCTATCAGCGCAATGATTTGGTGAAGTTGATTCATCAAATCTCTTTCACCACTTGCGCATCCCTGAATAATACTGTGTAGAATGTTGAAAGAGTTGGTTCGGAACAAGTGATCGGCTTAATTTTCTCTCTCTCTCCCTCGCTCCTCTCTGCTTTAGAAAACACATGCGATGGGACAGGCAACAAACTGTTGGACTCTCTGCATGATGAAAGATCGGTGAATTATTTAGGGTTGAGAGCCTTCAGACAACAGCTGTACTTGAGCGAGACGTTACAGAAACAGTCCGAGGAAGATGCTGCGTCCTTGATGGCCGTTTGCAGCTCCCCGTCTTCCAGCAGTCTGGATGGACAGACGGGGAAGAAGTTTGTCAAACCTTTTCACATGGCAACTGAGCACGGTGTTGTACGGGATCCAAAGAAATCTGGGAAAATGTCCTCTGACTCAAAATGCGGTGAAGACAAGTCACACAAGGTATCCCGCTCACTGACCGACAGTGAGGTGAGCAGGGGACTCGCTGCTCAGAATCGTGGAGTAAGTGGTCAGTCTGTGGTAAAACAGGGACATCATTGGTTAGTGCCATAGAATCGCACAGCACAGAAGGAGGCCATTCGACCCATCGTATCTGTGTCGACTCTTTGAAAGAACTATCCAATTGGTCCCACTCCCTTGCTCTTTCCCCATAGCCCTGCAAATTTTTCCCCTTCAAGTATTTATCCAATTCTCTTTTGAAAGTTACTATTGAATCTGCTTCCACCACCCTTTCAGGCAGTGCATTTCAGATCACAACAAACTGCTGTGTAAAAAATAATTCTCCTCATCTCCCCTCGGGTTCTTTTGCCAATTATCTTAAATCTGTGTCCTCTGTGCACAGGCATTGGTCATAACCCTCCTGCCAGTGGAAACAGTTTCTCCGTATCTATTCTATCAAAACCTCTCATAATCCAAGCTTGTCTAGTCTCTCCACATAACTGAAATCCCTCATCCTTTCTCTAGAAAAGAGAAGGCTAAGAGATGACCTGCTAGAAGTCTTTGAAATGATGAAGGATTTCGATAGGGTAGACATGGGGAAGATGTTTCCTCTTGTGGGGGAGTCCAGAACAAGGGGCCATAAATATAAGATAGTCACTAAGAAATTCAATGAAGAATTCAGGAGAAATTTCTTTACCCAGAGAGTGATTAGATTGTGGAACTCGCTACCACAAGGAGTAGTTGAGGCGAAGAGCATAGATGGATTTAAGGGGAAGCTAGATAAGTAAATGAGGAAGAAACGAATAAAAGGATATGCTGACAGAGTTAGGTGATGTAAGGTGGGAAGAGGCTCATGTGGAGTATAAACATCGGTTGGGCTAAATGGGCTGTTTCTATGCTGTAAATTCTTTGTAAGGGTAAGTAAAGCCCATGAAGCAATCCAGATACCAGGTATTCAACAACATGTGTAAGTGGACAGAGCAAATTAAATTGAATGCAGACAAGTAAGCCCTGAGTTTCCTGTACATTGAGGCCTCACTCAATGCTCCGCATTGCAGAGAACTGGACACATTATTTTACACACACTGACTTTCTGATTTTATTCCTCCGAAAGGTGCTCCTTGAGCTGAAAGTGGGAGCTCCCTGTGTGCAAAACTATTTGTTCAATCATTGCTGTGTGTGGGATCTTGCTGTGCCCAAATTGGCTGCTGTATTTCCCTACGTTACAACACTGACTACACTTCATCCCTAGTTGCCCTGAGGAGGTGGTGGTGGGCCGCCTTCTTGAAACGCTGACAGCAGTTTGTTACAACTGAGGGGCTCGCTAGGCCACTTCAGAGGGCAGTTAAGAGTCAACCACGTTGGTGTGGGACTGGAGTCACATATAGGCAGGTTTCCTTTCCCAAAGGACATTAGTGAACCGGTTGGGTTTTTACGACGATCTGAAGCTTCATGGTCACTTTACTGATACCAGCTTTTTATTTCCAGATTTTTTAAACTGAATTCAAATTCTCAAGCTTGCCACGGTGGGATTTTAACTCAGGCCTCTGGATTACCAGTCCAGTAACGTAACCACTACCCTACCCCACCCCATATCAATGTAATTACCATGCACTATTATAATAAAATGAAGCTGTCACAAGTAATGTATACATTGACTGGCTCTAAGGTATGGGATCTGGCAGTAAGGATCTCTGCCCAATTAGCTAGCCCCAACTCGCTGTTCCATCCCTTCCTCTGCATTCTAACCCGAACAGATTACCTCGATTTCCTGGAAAGAGAGATGCGAGACATGCACTGAGTTTCATAAATGAAGTGATGATGTTCTATTCTGTCCCGCCAGTGCGTTTGTAAAGAAGGGGTCAGCAGTGAAAAAGGGGGCGCAGCGAAATCCCCCACAAGTTCACGGAAATCGCTGAGCAGAAAGGTCAAGTCAGTAAAAGAAACTGTGAGGAGGAAGATTACAAAGACGCACAGTGGTACTGCTCCCCCCCAGGTAAGTAAACCCCTCCGCCTCTCCACCTCCCTTTAAGACCCTCCTCAAAACCGACCTCTTTGACCAAGCTTTTGACCCTCCTAATCATCTCTGCTTCCTCAGCTCAGCATCTGTTTCTCCTCATGTCTCCGCTTGAAGCGTCTTGGGACATTTTTTCTACGTTAACGGAACATAGGAACAGGAGTAGGCCATTTAGCCCCTTAAGCCTATGAGATCATGGTTGATCTGTGACCTAGCTCCACATACCCGCCTTTGCCCCATATCCCGTAATACCTTTGGTTAACCAAAATCTATCAATCTCAGATTTTAAATTAACAATTGATCTCGCATCAACTGCCGTTTGCAGAAGAGAGTTCCAAACTTCTACATCCTTTGTGTGTAGAAGTGTTTCCTAACTTCACTCCTAAAAGGCCTGGCTCTAACTTTAAGGCTATGTCCCCTGGTCCTGGACTCCCCAACCAGCGGAAATAGTTTCTCTCTATCTACCCTATCAGTTCCCATTAATATCTTGAAAAATTCGATCAAATCACCCCTTAATCTTCTAAATTCCGGGGAATACAACCCTAGTTTGTGTAATCTCTCCTCGTAATTTAACCTTTGGAGTCCCTGGTATCATTCAAGTAAATCTACGCGGCACTCCCTCCAAGGCCAATATATCATTCCTAAGGTGTGGTGCCCAGAATTGAACACAGTACTCCAGGTGTGGTCTGACCAGGGTTTTATATAGCTGAAACATGACTTCTTCCTGGTGTATTCTAGTCCTCTGGATATAAAGACCCGCATTCTATAAGCCTTTTTGATTATTTTCTGTTCCTGTCCATGGCATTTTAATGATCTATGTACCTGGACCCGCAAGTCTCTTTGGACCTCCACTGTTTCTAGCTTTTCACCATTTAGAAAGTGCTCTGATCTATCCTTTTTTGGTCCAAAGTGAAATCCATTTTCAACAGTTTTGCCCAGTCACTTAATCTATTAATATCTTTTTGTAATTTTATGCTTCCATCTACACTCCTTACAATGCCTGTCTTTGTGTCATCAGCAAACTTGGATACATGGCTCTCTAACCTGTCATCTAAGTCGTTAATAAATACAATGAATAGTTGAGGCCCTAACACAGATCCCTGTGGGACACCACTAGTCACATCCTGCCAATTAGAGTACCTGCCCATTATCCCTACTCTCTGTCTCCTGCCGCTCTGCCAATTTCCTAACCAGGTCAATAATTTGTCCTGTAAAGGTGCTATATAAATGCAGGTGGCTGACTTTGATTCGTTGGTTCTCATGTGGTTAACGCTTACATCGAACAGCACCAAGGGGGATTCAGTGCAAACACATTACGCACGGCCAGGAACAGCGTCAGCTGGAAAACGCATTCTCCTTTGGTTTGTCATCCTTGCACAGTCGGTGGGTCAGATAACTCTAGGGCTTAGAGGGGCATCAATCCTTCAGAGAGATTAGGAAATAAATAAATAGACCTGCACTTTGTACCTCATTGGACATCTTATTCCTGCTCCCACCAAACGTGTCTTGGTGGGAGTTCCGTTGTATTGCATATAATAAATACAATAAAAAGATTTTCTGTTTGTTATACTAGATGTTAGGACCAGCGAAGACCACGAGGTCACTAGTGAGAGTAATCTGAATAAAGAAGTGAAGTTATCTAGGATCAGAAGGGGCAGAAGAGAGCCAAAATTGGAAGGGGGGGGTCCATATTGCTAAGGTAATTTGTTCCCTTTCTTCCCAGTTGACATCCGATGGAGTGATGCCCACTGCTCAGATTCCAGATCCAACTGAGAAGTCCATCCTGCTGGACAGGCCCAAGCTGACTGGTGGCGGTTCAGTGGAGAGTCTGCGGAGCTCCTTGAGTGGGCAGAGTTCAATGAGTAAGAGTCCTTTCATCTTTCAGCTAGGGTTGCCAACCCTCTAGGATTGTCCTGGAGTCTCCAGGAATTGAAGATTAATCTCCAGATACTGCTGCAAGTAACCCGGGAGAAAATCATAGGGGCATTAAACAAAATGGTGGTATTTTTTAATTTTTTTTAACATTTTCATTTGTTAGTTGTAAAAATATTGGAGAGGGGGCGGGAGGGAAAGACTGTTGCACTAATAGCCAAGATTAATCCAATTAGGTAACAAAGAGTCTCCAATTGGCTGTGGGAAGGTTCAGCGTCATCAGGATGGACCAATGGCAGGAGTGTGGGGGTGGTACGGTCCGAGGCGGGAGGTCATGTAATGAAATCTCCAGGAATACACCCAACCAGAGTTGGCAACCCTACTTTCAACACTTGTCTAAATGTAGAGAAGACCTGTCGTTCATAAACAAAGAAAAACAAACTGTTGTGTTGCTATATTCTGACTCAAGAAAATTTGAACGGTTTAAATATAGAGGGCTGGTTTCCATGTCTAGGCCCTGGCTGTCATACAGAGAGCTTATGATTTTCCAGCCCTGGGCATTTGCATGGCCTGCTCCCTCTGCCTGGGGCCTCGGGGGGAAGGGGAGAATCAGGCCTCACTTTGGAGGACATAGAATATAACAACTTAAAGCATCTTCCTTGCCTCTCTCTCTTTCAGGTGGTCAGACAGTAAGTACCACGGATTCGTCAGCCAGTAACAGAGAAAGTGTAAAATCGGAAGATGGTGAGGATGAGGAATCTGCCTACCAGGGGCCTTTTTGTGGCCGTGCTCGGGTCCACACCGATTTTATTCCAAGTCCGTACGATACAGATTCACTGAAACTCAAGGTACCTCTGAATTTATCTTCACTTTATCTTTGTCAGCATTTCTAAGAGGGATCCAGAGGTTTACTTCCTCCCACCCCCCCCCCCCCCCACCCCCACCCTCCCAACCAAAAATTAAGCATTTACAGTTCTTAGTTGAGTGTATTTGGCGCAAAGCTGACTGAGCGTTCCATCTCCAGATCGGGGCCTGCATCTCCAGATCGCATCGAGCTCTACTGGCCTTCACTCTCCTCTGCCAAAACCGCCCACTACTGCAGGATCATCCTGGAGCACTCCCCTTGTTCATCAGACCCACCACCCATTCCCACTAAACAGCTGAACAGATAGCTTTCCCTCCTGGCCACCAATGCGAGGTGACTCTGGAAATGGTTCCCTCTGCTCAAGTATTGTCCTCTCCTTTTCAAAACTGCCATCATCACCGCCATCCCCACATCAAAAACACTCAGCCTTGACCCCTTCGTCCTGTAGTGCATCCTGTAGGTAATGTATACTGTAGCTATAGTGCTACCAGTGGTAGATATTCAGCCTATATATTGGTAGGGGCGGTGATCAAGCGAATTACTCTGTCCTGGATGGTGTTGAGCTTCTTAAGTGTTGTTCAGGCTGTGCCCATCCAAGCAAGTATTGAGTGCTCCATCATGCTCTAGACTTGAGTCTTGTAGATAGTGGAGAGTGGAGTTAGGAGGTAAGCCACTCATCGCTGATTACCTGGATTGTGGGCTGTAGTCTCTGGTTATTTATCTCATTGCCATTTGTGGGACCTTGCTGTGTGCAAATTGGCTGCCGCGTTTCCTACCTTACAACAGTGACTACACTTCAAAAAGTACTTCATTGGCTGTGAAGCGCTTTGGGATGTAATGATGTTGTGAAAGGCACTAAATAAATGCAAGTTCTTTCTTTCTGTAAATACAGACATTTTTTAATACAATCCCTGCATTTTCTCTTGGTAGTTTTACGCGTTTCAACAGAAACTAGTGATAATCTGTCAACCTGTTTTACAGAAAGGGGACCTTATAGATATAATCAGCAAACCCCCAGGAGGGACTTGGATGGGTCTGTTGAACAATAAAGTTGGAACATTCAAATTCATCTACGTGGATGTTGTGAATGATGAAGTGGAGAAACCAAAAAGGCCGAGGAGGAGGAGACGGGGAGGCAAACACCCCAAACCCCAAACCGTTCAGGAGCTCCTCCAAAGCATTGACCTACAGGTTGGTTTCTTGACTTACTCTAATCTCACCTTTATTCATTGAATCCCTAACTCTGGGATTTTCCAGGAAAAGAAAGTTAAATTCACACAAACGAACCCTTAATTTGACGGCGATTTAAAAAAGTAATTCTCTGACGAACAGTGGGGGCCAATTTATTCGCCGGTACCACGGCAACGAGACAAAAATCGCAACAACAAAAAATGTCTTCACACCCGATACAGTTTTGATGGTGGCCTTAAGATAGGTGGCCAGTGCTCCCACCCAAAGCAGGCAGGAGCCTCCTGAATATATTGAAATTGGGATCATGTGACATATTAAGGACTCCAATGCTATTTCTATCTCAACAATAACAAAGATCCAGAAGGTCCTTCGACCTTCCCGCTAAGCCCCAGGAGCAGACCTATGAGAAGGTCCTCCAACTTGCCTGCCAGGTCCCAGGAGCAGACCCACAAGAAGTTAGAATCATAGAATGATACAGCGCAGAACAAAGCCATCCATCCCATCGTGCCTGTGCCAGCTCTTTGAAAGAGCTATCCAGTTCGACCCACTCCCCTGCTCTTTCCCCATAGCCCTGCAAATGCTTCCCCTTCAATTATTTATCCAACTTCCTTTTAAAAGTTATGAATGAATCTGCTTCCACCACCCTTTCAGGTAGTGCATTCCAGATCACAACAAACTGCTGCCTTTAAAAAAAAAAGTCCTCGTGTCACCTCTGGTTCTTTTGCTAATTACCTTAAATCTGTGTCCTCTAGTTTGTTTCCAGTGGCAGAAGGGTCACTGTTTCTCCTTATTTACTGTATCAAACCCTTCATGATCTAAGGAGAACAACCCCAGTTTTTCTAGTCTCTCCACGTAACTGAAGTCTTTCATCCCTGGTACCATATAGTAAATCTCTTCTGCACCCTCTCCAAGGCCTTGACATCTTCCTAAAGTGAGGTGCCCAGAATTGGACACAGTACTCCAGCTGGGGCCTAACCAGTGTTTTATAAAGGAGCTTCCTTACTTTTGTATTCCATTTATAAAGCCAAGGATCCCGAATGCCTTTTTAACAGCCTTCTCAACTTGTCCTGCCTCAGCTCATCTGCTGCTGAAACCCTCATCCGTGCCTTTGTTACCTCTGGCCTTGACAATTCCAACGCTCTCCTGGCCGGCCTCCCATCTTCCACCCTCCGTAAACTGGTGCTCATCCAAAACTCTGCTGCCAATATCTTAACTCGCTCCAAGTCTCGTTCACCCATCACCCCTGAGCTTGCTGACCTACACTGGCTCAATTTTAAAATCCTCGTCCTTATTTTTAACCTTTTGTGTGTCAGCTGTGGCTCAGTTTGTAGCAGCCTCACCTCTGCGTCAGAAGGTTGTGGGTTCAAGTCCCACTCCAGACACTTGTGCATAAAAAGTCTAGGCTGACACTCCAGTGCAGTACTGAGGGAGTGCTGGCACTGTAAGAGGTGCTGTCTTTCGGATGAGTTATTAAAACTGAGGCCCGGTCTGCTCTCTCAGGTGGATGTAAAAGATCCCATGGCACTATTTTGAAGAAGAGCAGGGGAGTTATCCCCAATGTCCAGGCCAATATTTTTCCCTCAATCAACATCACTAAACCAGATTATCTGGTCATTGTCACATTGCTGTTTGTGGGAGCTTGCTGTGCGCAAATTGGCTGCCGCGTTTCCTACATTACAACAGTGACTACACTTCAAAAAGTACTTAATTGGCTGTAAAGCGCTTTGGGACGCCCGGTGTTGTGGACAAGTCTTGCTTTTTTCCTTCTCTCTTTCAAATCCCTCCATGGCCTCACCCCTCCCTATCGGCTATGCTTTCAGCGGCCTCGGCCCTAAGCTCTGGAATTCCCTCCCTAAACCTCTCCGCCTCTCTCCCTCTCTCTCCTCCTTTAAGATGCTCCTTAAAACCTGCCTCTTTGACCAAGCTTTTGGTCACCTGTCCTGATATCTCCTTCTGTGGCTCAGTGTCAAAATGTTTTTATTGATATCGCTCTTGTTAAGCGCCTTGGGACGTTTTGCTACGTTAAAGGCGTTGTATAAATGCAAGTTGTAATAGTAGTAAGGATCCCTCATTTTTTCTACCAAAGAGAATCACTTCACACTTCACTGCGTTAAACTTTATCTGCCATGTGTCTGCCCATTTCAGCAGTCTGTCTATGTCATCCTGGAGTCTGTTACTATCCTCCTCACTGTTTACTACATTTCTGAGTTTCGTGTCATCTGTAAACTTTGAAATTATGCCCTGTGTACCCAAGTCCAAGTCATTAATATATATCAAAAAGAGCAGTGGTCCCAACACTGACCCCTGGGGAACACCACTGTATACTTCCCTCCCGTCTGAAAAACAACTGTTCACCACTACCCTCTGTTTTCTGTCCCTTAGCCAGTTACATATCCACACAGCCACTGTCCCTTTAATCCCAAGGGCTTCAATTTTGATAACAGGTCTATTATGTGGTCCTTTATCAAACGCCTTTTTAAAGTCTATTTACACAACATTAACCAACCTACCCTCATCGTTATTTCATCAAAGAACTCAATCAAGTTAGTCAAACCCGATTTGCCTTTAACAAATCCGTGCTGGCTTTCATTTATTAACCCATATTTTTCCAAGTTCCTCCGATTCTCCCGCCAGGCCCCAGGAGGAGACATACAAAAGGCCCTCCTACTTGCCTGCTTGGCCCGAGGAGCAGACCTATCAGAATGTCCTCCAACCCCCCACCCCATTTGATATTCTCGGTCACTCTGTTGTGCTTGTTCCGTTTACAGCAACACATGCCGACTCTGCTGTTGAATGGGTACGAGGACCTGGACACGTTCAAGTTGCTGCAGGAGGAGGACTTGGACGAACTAAACATTCTGGAACCGCAGCACAGATCCCAGCTGCTGACGGCTGTCGAACTCCTGCACGACTATGACAGTAAGAGCAGTGCCTTTATTTGGATAGTAAAAATTGCGGTCATACAGTTGAGGCAAGACAAGGAATAATTGTTACGCTTCACTATTCCATCACCTTAGTTAATGTTAATAAAAGAAAGGAATCTTTGGATTTTTTGGAGATGTTGAAACATCTCGGAAAATTTCACACCATCAATTACTTTTAGAGAATCACCGACTGTAATGCGTGTAAAATGTTCTCAGAATGTAATCGTAGAATTTTACAACACAACAGGAAGCCACTCAGCCCTGCGCACCTGTGCGAGCTCTCAGCGTATCCCCTTGGTCCCCTTTCTCTGCACCCGGATAAAATTTTATTTTTCAAATACTTTATCTATTTATAGATTCTATTCTACCCGTGTTTCTGGTTCATGCCCTAACGACCTTCTGTGTGGAAAATAAAAATCTGATTCTTCTCTTCGTTCTTTGTTTTTGATTTTGATTTTAATTTTTTTAAATTTGTTCTCGGAATGTGCGTGAAGCTGACCATGTCAGCTTTATTGCACAGAATTTCATAGAAATTACAACACGGAAACAGGCCATTCGGCCCAACCAGTCCTTCCACACAAACAAATAGTCCGAGTCCCATGTGCCCACCCTGTTTCCGTATCCCTTTATTCCCCTTTCCTTCATCCACTTATCTAACCTATTCTTAAATGTTGACATGGTCTCTGTTTCCTCTTCCTGTCCCAATGGACAGTCACCAAATTCCCTTCCTCGCTAACTCATTCTGACCACCTCCTGGAAGGTGCATTCCGAGAACCCTTCAGCCTCCTGTATGCAAGAGTGTCACCAGCTGTTCCTCAAGGTCAGAAACCTTGAGCTCGAGTCCAAGCAGTTGGAGATACTTGCTGCCTGTGTGGTTACCCTGGACACACAAAGTATCCAGGATCTCCCACAATGCACAGCGACTGTACATGACTGTCTTCAGCTGTTCCCCCATACTAAACTGTTTTCTCTTAGAGATTTAATAAAATCAAACAGAATAACTTTGCGATTTAACCCCTCAAGTATAATTTTAGTCCAACTACCTCACAGTATCATAAGGCTTAGATTAGCTATGCAAAAGAACATGGAGCAATCTAGAGTAAAAATACTTAATTGGAGGAAGGTAAATTTCAATGGGTTGAGAATGGATCTGGCCCAGGTAAATTGGAATCAAAGATTGCCAGGCAAAACTGTAATCGAACAATGGGCTGCCTTTAAAGAGGAGATGGTTCAGGTACAGTCAAGGTACATTCCACTGAGGGGAAAAGGTAGGGCAACTAAAGCTAGAGGTCCTTGGATGACGAAAGAGATGGAGAGTAAGATAAAGCAGAAAAAGAGCACATATGACAGATGTCAGGTTGAGAATACAAGTGAAAATCAGGCTGAATATAGAAAGTTCAGAGCGGAAGTGAAAAAGAAAATAAATGGGGCAAAGAGAGAGTATGAGAATAGATTGGCAGTTAACATAAAAGGGAATTCAAAAGTCTTCTATAGGCATATAAATACTAAACGGGTAGTAAGAGGAGGGGTGGGGCTGATTAGGGACCAAAAAGGAGACTATGCATGGCTGTGGTACTAAATGAGTACTTTGCATCTGTCTTCACCAAGGAAGAAGTTGCTGCCAAAGTCATAGTGAAAGAGGAGGTAGTTGAGATACTGGATGAGATAAAAATTGATAAAGAGGAGGTACTAGAAAGGCTGTCTGAACTTAAAGTTTATAAGTCACCAGGACCGGATGGGATGCATCCTAGGATGCTGAAGGAGGTTAAGGAGGAAATCGCGGAGGTACTCGCCATAATCTTCCAATCTTCCTTAGATACGGGGGTGGTGCCAGAGGACGGGAGAATTGTAAATGTTACACCCTTGTTCAAAAAAGGATAAACCCAGCAACTACAGGCCAGCCAGTTTAACCTCGGTAGTAGGGAAGCTTTTGGAAACGATAATCAGGGACAAAGTTAACAGTCACTTGGACAAGTGTGGATTAATTGAGGAAAGCCAGCAGGGATTTGTTAAAGGCAAATCGTGTTTAACTAACTTGATCGAGTTTTTTGATGCGGTAACAGAGAGGGTTGATGATGGCAATGCAGTTGACGTGGTGTATATGGACTTCCAAAAGGCGTTTGATAAAGTGCCACATAATAGGCTTACCAGCAAAGTTGATGCCTGTGGAATAAAAGGGACAGTGGCAGCATAAATACAAAATTGGCTAAGTGACAGGAAACGGAGAGTAGTGGTGAACGGTTGTTTATCGGACTGGAGGAAGGTACACAGTGGTGTTCCCCAGGGATCAGTATTAGGACCACTGCTTTTCTTGATATGTATTAATGACTTGGACTTGGGAGTACAGGGCACAATTTCAAAATTTGCAGATGACTAAATTTGGAGGTATAGTGAACAGTGAGGAGGATAGTGATAGACTTCAAGAAGACATAGATAGGCTGGTGAAATGGGCGGACACGTGATAGATGAAATTTAACGCAGAAAAGTGCGAAGTGATACATTTTGGTAGGAAGAACGAGGAAAGGCAATATAACCTAAAGGGTACAATCTAAAGGGGGTGCATGAACATAGAGACCTGGGGGTATATGTGCACAAATCGTTGAAGGTGGCAGGGCAGGTTGAGAAAGTGGTTAAAAAAGCATACGGGATCCTGGGCTTCATAAAAAGAGGCGTAAGAGTACAAAAGCAAGGAAGTTCTGATGAACCTTTATAAAACACTGGTTCGGCCTCAACTGGAGTATTGTGTCCTAATTCTGGGCACCGCACTTTAGGAAGGATGTGAAGGCCTTAGAGAGGGTGCAGAAAAGATTTACAAGAATGGTTCCAGGGATGAGGGACTTCAGTTACGTGGATAGACTGGAGAAGCTGGGGTTGTTCTCCTAGAGCAGAGAAGGTTGAGAGGAGATTTGATAGAGGTATTCAAAATCATGAGGGGTCTAGACAGAGTAGATAGAGAGAAAACTGTTCCCATTGGCGGATGGGTCGAGAACCAGAGGACACAGATTCATGGTGATTGGCAAAAGAACCAAAGGCGACATGAGGGAAAACCTTTTTACTCAGCGAGTGGTTAGGATCTGGAATGCACTGCCTGAAAGGATGGTGGAGGCAGACTCAATCATGGCTCTCAAAAGGGAATTGGATAAGTACCTGAGGGGAAAAAATTTGCAGGGCTACGGGGAAAGGGCGGGGGAGTGGGACTAGCTGAAGTGCTCTTGCAGAGAGCCGGCACGGGCTCGACAGGCCGAATGGCCTCCTTCTGTGCTATAACCATTCTATGATTCTATGATCATAAGACTGAACTCCCTCTCAGGCTAAATACACTGTCCTGTCCTTACACACTCCACTGGTCTATTGCAGTTCAAGACTAATCTATCGGCAACAAACTCCGATTTATACTGGCTTAATTTGCACAACAGCCAGAGACAAAAAAGCAGCTAAGCAGAAAACAGCTGATCACATCACAGATCCGAGTAGTAAACCTGAGACTGGCTCAACCCAGTCCACAGGTACCAAATAAAACAACTTGAAACAGTTCCTACTATTGAGCAGCTAAAATGAAGTAAGTTCAACTCAAAATACATTTCAGGACTTAGCAACTGACACTAGTGCTGTGTAATGATGGTTTTCGTCCTGTTTTTTTGCACCTCTTGTTTGTGTTAATTTGCACGGCTGTACTCCAGACATTAAATGGCCTTTAATATTTTCTTCCTACAGGTAACAGTGATAAGGACCCGGCTGGTGAATGTGCCTCTCAGGAGATTTTGCCCCACTTTTCCCTTAAGCACACTGGTCCAGACCTGCAGAGACACACTCCCTGGGATTCAGGCTGCTTTGAGGAGAGTAGATATCCCGAGAATGGTAGGCGCATTTAAAACTAACTCAGAGCAACTGCTTTCTACAGATACTGCACTCGCTTTCTCGGGGACTTGAGCGCATAATCCAGGCTGACACTCCAGTACAGTACTGAGGGAGTGCTGCACTGTTGGAGGTGCTGTCTTTTCAGGATAAGAGGTTAAACCGAGACCCCGTCTGCCCCCTCAGGTGGACGTAAAAGATCCCACGGCACTATTTCAAAGAAGAGCTGGGGAGTTCTCCCGGTGTACTGGACAATATTTATCCCTCAACCAACATCACTAAATTATCTGGTCATGATCACATTGTTATGCAGAAATTGTGCAAAAGTTGGCTGCTGCGTTTCCTACAGTACAATAGTGACGACACTTCAAAAGTACTTCATTAGCTGTAAAGAGCTTTGAGATGTCCTGAGGTTGTGACAGGCGCAAGTTCTTTCTTTATGTTGGTGTGCTTGAGACACTGCTCGGTTTTTATGTGCCATTTTCTCTATTCTTGGGTTTATTTCTGTGTACACATTGAGGATAATTGAGCTCCATCTGTAGGTTCCTTAGCGAAAGTATTCAATTAGTCAAGTAGTCACTGCAGACGTTAGCAAATACAAATCCATAGCAACCTTGATGCTGAGTGTACTTCAGACAGATTTTGTTTCAAGGTCCTGGCATAAACCCTATCCCACTGGCAGTGCTGATCTGAAAGTCATGGGGAGCCCGCCAGTTATTTCCTGATATGCACACCCGGCTCAGCGGCTGAAACGCACACTCGAAATGTCAGCCCGGTAATTAACAGCTTAGTGGTACCGTCTAAAATGAGGAAGTGGTTGATTGATATTAGAGCACGGAGACGAATTACAGCACTGCTCCATATTGCAGCACTGATCTATAATTACAGCACGAATCCGTATCATAGCATGGATCCATATTACAGTACAGTTCCATATTACAGCTTTGGTCCATATTACAGCTTTGGTCCATATTACAGCTTTGGTCCAGTGTCAGCCGTGGCTCAGTTGGTAAGACCCTCGCCTCTGAGTCAGAAGGTAGTGGGTTCAAGTCCAGCTTCAGAGACTTGAGCACAAAAATCTAGGCTGACGCTCCAGTGCAGTGCTGAGGGAGTGCTGCACTGTCGGAGGTGCCGTCTTTCGGATGAGACGTTAAACCGAGGCCCCGTCTGCCCTCTCGTGGGCGTAAAAGATCCCATGGCACTATTTCAAAGAAGAGCAGGGGAGTTATCCTCGGTGTCCTTGCCAATATTTATCCCTCAATCAACATCACTAAAACAGATTATCTGGTCACGATCACAATGCTGTTTGTGGGAGCTTGCTGTGCGCAAATTGGCTGCTGCGTTTCCTACATTACAACAGAGACTACAGTTCAAAAAAAGTACTTCATTGGCTGTAAAGTGCTTTGGGACATCCATTGGTCGTAAAAGACGCTTTATAAATGCAAGTCTTTCTTTCATAGTGACCACCGCACAGTCATTGTGGAGACGAAGTCCCGTCTTCACACTGAGAACACCCTCCATCGTGTTGTGTGGCACTACCACCGTGCTAAATGGGGTAGATTCAGAACAGATCTAGCAGCAGCAGAATTGTATTCCACCACAATCTGTAACCTCATGGCCCGGCATATCCCTCACTCTACCATTACCATCAAGTCAGGGGACCAACCCTGGTTCAATAAAGAGTGTAGAAGAGCATGCCAGCAGCAGCACCAGGCATACCTAAAAATGAGGTGCCAACCTGGGGAAGCTGCAACACAGGACTACATGCATGCTAAAAAGCAGAAGCAGCATGCTGTAGACAGGGCTAAGCGATCCCACAATCAACGGATCAGATCAAAGCTCTGCAGTCCTGCCACATCCAGTCGTGAATGGTAGTGGACCATTAAGCAACTAACAGGAGGAGGAGGCTCCATGAATATCCCCATCTTCAATGATGGTGGAGCCCAGTGAGTGCAAAAGACGAGGCTGAAGCGTTTGCAACCATCTTCAGCCAGAAGTGCCGAGTGGATGATCCATATCGGCCTCCTCCTGAGGTCCCCACCATCGCAGAAGCCAGTCTTCAGCCAATTCGATTCACTCCACGTGATATCAAGAAACGACTCAGCGCACTGGATACAGCAAAGGCTATGGGCCCTGACAACATCCCGGCTATTGTGCTGAAGATTTGTGCTCCAGAACTAACCGCGCCTCTAGCCAAGCTGTTCCAGTACAGCTACAACACTGGCATCTATCCAACAATGTGGAAAACTGCCCAGGTATGTCCTCTCCACAAAAAGCAGGACAAATCCAATCCGGCCAATTACCGTCCCATCAGTCTACTCTCAATCATCAGCAAAGTGATGGAAGGTGTCATCGACAGTGCTATCGAGCGGCACTTACTCACCAATAACCTGCTCACTGATGCCCAGTTTGGGTTCCGCCAAGACCACTCGGCTCCCGACCTTATTACAGCCTTGGTCCAAACATGGACAAAGGAGCTAAATTCCAGAGGTGAGGTGAGAGTGACTGCCCTTGACATCAAGGCACATTTGACCGAGTGTGGCATGAAGGAGCCCTGGTAAAACTGAAGTCAATGGGAATCGGGGGGGGGGGGGGGGAGGGGAAACTCTCCACTGGCTGGAGTCATACCTAGCACAAAGGAAGATGGTTGTGGTGGTTGAAGGTCAATCATCACAGCCCCAGGACATCGCTGCAGGAGTTCTTCAGGGCAGTGTCCTGGGCCCAACCATCTTCAGCTGCTTCATCAATGACCTTCCCTCCAACATAAGGTCAGAAATGGGGATGTTCGCTGATGACTGCACAGTGTTCAGTGCCATTCACAACTCCACAGATAATGAAGTAGTCCATGCCCGCATGCAACAAGACCTGGACGACATTCAGGCTTGGGCTGATAAGTGGCAGGTAACATTCGCGCCACAGAACTGCCAGGCAATGACTATCTCCAACAAGCAAGAGTCTAACCACAGCCCCTTGACATTCAATGACATTACCATCGCCGAATCCCCCCACCATCAACATCCAGAAACTTAACTGGACCAGCCACATAAATACTGAGGCAACAAGAGCAGGTCAGAGGCTAGGTATTCTACGGCGAGTGTCTCACCTCCTGACTCCCCAAATCCTTTCTACCAGGCACAAATAAGGAGTGTGATGGAATACTCTCCACTTGTCTGGATGAGTGCAGCTCCAACAACACTCAAGAAACTCAACACCATCCAGGATAAAGCAGCCCACTTGATTGGCACCCCATCTACCACCTTAAACATTCACTCCCTCCACCACCGGCGTACCGTGGCTGCAGTGTGTACCATCTACAAGATGCACTGCAGCAACTCGCCAAGGCTTCTTCGGCAGCACCTCCCAAACCCGTGACCTCTTCCACCTAGAAGGACAAGGGCAGCAGGCGCATGGGAACACCACCACCTCCAGGTGCCCCTCCAAGTCACACACCATCCTGACTTAGAACTATATCACCGATCCTTCATCGTCGCTGGGTCAAAATCCTGGAACTCCCTACCTAACAGCACTGTGGGAGTACCTTCACCACACGGATTGCAGCGGTTCAAGAAGACGGCTCACCACCACCTTCTCAAGGGCAATTAGGGGATGGGCAATAAATGCTGGCCTTGCCAGCGACGCCCACATCCCATAAAAACGAATTAAAAAAAATATTACAGCACTGCTCCATATTACAGCACATCAATATTACAGCGCTGCTCCATATTACAGCGCTGCTCCATATTACAGCGCTGCTCCATATTACAGCGCTGCTCCATATTACAGCACTGCTCCATATTACAGCACATCAATATTACAGCGCTGCTCCATATTACAGCGCTGCTCCATATTACAGCACATCAATATTACAGTGCTGCTCCATATTACAGCACTGCTCCATATTACAGCACTGCTCCATATTACAGCACTGCTCCATATTACAGCACTGCTCCATATTACAGCACTGCTCCATATTACAGCACATCAATATTACAGCACTGCTCCATATTACAGCACTGCTCCATATTACAGCGCTGCTCCATATTACAGCGCTGCTCCATATTACAGCGCTGCTCCATATTACAGCACTGCTCCATATTACAGCGCTGCTCCATATTACAGCACTGCTCCATATTACAGCACTGCTCCATATTACAGCACATCAATATTACAGCACTGCTCCATATTACAGCACTGCTCCATATTACAGCACATCAATATTACAGCACTGCTCCATATTACAGCGCTGCTCCATATTACAGCGCTGCTCCATATTACAGCACTGCTCCATATTACAGCGCTGCTCCATATTACAGCACATCAATATTACAGCACTGCTCCATATTACAGCACTGCTCCATATTACAGCGCTGCTCCATATTACAGCGCTGCTCCATATTACAGCACTGCTCCATATTACAGCGCTGCTCCATATTACAGCGCTGCTCCATATTACAGCACTGCTCCATATTACAGCACTGCTCCATATTACAGCGCTGCTCCATATTACAGCACATCAATATTACAGCACTGCTCCATATTACAGCGCTGCTCCATATTACAGCGCTGCTCCATATTACAGCACTGCTCCATATTACAGCGCTGCTCCATATTACAGCGCTGCTCCATATTACAGCACTGCTCCATATTACAGCACATCAATATTACAGCACTGCTCCATATTACAGCACATCAATATTACAGCACTGCTCCATATTACAGCACATCAATATTACAGCGCTGCTCCATATTACAGCACATCAATATTACAGCGCTGCTCCATATTACAGCACTGCTCCATATTACAGCACTGCTCCATATTACAGCACTGCTCCATATTACAGCACATCAATATTACAGCACTGCTCCATATTACAGCACATCAATATTACAGCGCTGCTCCATATTACAGCACTGCTCCATATTACAGCACTGCTCCATATTACAGCACTGCTCCATATTACAGCGCTGCTCCATATTACAGCGCTGCTCCATATTACAGCACTGCTCCATATTACAGCACTGCTCCATATTACAGCGCTGTTCCATATTACAGCACTGCTCCATATTACAGCACTGCTCCATATTACAGCACTGCTCCATATTACAGCGCTGCTCCATATTACAGCACTGCTCCATATTACAGCACTGCTCCATATTACAGCACTGCTCCATATTACAGCACATCAATATTACAGCACTGCTCCATATTACAGCGCTGCTCCATATTACAGCGCTGCTCCATATTACAGCACTGCTCCATATTACAGCGCTGCTCCATATTACAGCACTGCTCCATATTACAGCACATCAATATTACAGCACTGCTCCATATTACAGCGCTGCTCCATATTACAGCACTGCTCCATATTACAGCACATCAATATTACAGCACTGCTCCATATTACAGCACTGCTCCATATTACAGCACTGCTCCATATTACAGCGCTGCTCCATATTACAGCACTGCTCCATATTACAGCACTGCTCCATATTACAGCACTGCTCCATATTACAGCGCTGCTCCATATTACAGCACTGCTCCATATTACAGCGCTGCTCCATATTACAGCACTGCTCCATATTACAGCACTGCTCCATATTACAGCACTGCTCCATATTACAGCACTGCTCCATATTACAGCGCTGCTCCATATTACAGCACTGCTCCATATTACAGCGCTGCTCCATATTACAGCACTGCTCCATATTACAGCACTGCTCCATATTACAGCGCTGCTCCATATCATGGGTTGAATTACCCGCATGGTGGCCCAATTTCCAGTCGGGGGGAGGGAAAGTCTTCTGCTGAAAGCACTGAGGAGGCTCCCTGAGATTTCTGCCATGCGCGCCAGCTGATAGGCCCATCATAGACTACGGCTGCCGAGAGCAGGGTGGGCCCCTTTGTGTGCCAAATAAGGACCAAAACAGCTGAGGGAGGAATGGTAATTGATCTCAGGGGGGGAATTGATCATTTAATATGACCAGAATTTTAAAATTTGGATGGTACAGCATTATTCCTTTTAATTTCCTCTTTGGCCCGTTAACAGCCTTTGGCTCCCCCAAGTAGTGTGACAAGAAAGACTAGCAGATAACTGAATGGAGCTCTTGTTCCAAGAAAAGAGTCGATGAAAGCGCTTCAAAAAAGTCTTTGGTACGTCCATGGGCGCAAGAATTCCCTTAGTCCAGGAGGCTAGATGGAAGCCTCTATTGCACCTGCTCTCCAACGAGAACACTGGGCCAAGGAGCTGAATTGATGTTTCACTTGGGCTGCAGATGTTGATCCTTTCCAACCCCATTGAATTTCTCCAACTTGTTCATTTTGGACATGGGGATGGACCGACAAAAGGACAACCTGCCAAACACTGAGGGTCGGCGATAGTTGTGAGAACTTGACCCATGCTGTTCAGAAACAGTGGCAAAGGCTATACAGGGTCAGAGGGTACTTTTCCCACAATGCTGTTCTAGCAAGAGTTGCGTTTGGTGCTGCTGACCAATTGAAGGAAAGGGCTTGCATTTATATATAAGAACATACGAAAATGACAGGCAGGAAATATTGGCCAGGTCACCAGGGAGAACTCACCTGTTCTCCTTCGAAATATCCTTGGGATCCTTTACACCCATCTGAGAGGGCATACGGGCATCTCGGTTTAACGTCTCATCTGAAAAATGGCACCTCCGACAGTGCAGTGCACTGGTAGTGTGAGCCTGGATTATGCGCTCAAGTCTCATGAGTGGGACTTGAATCCACAACCTTCTGGTTCAGATGGGAGTGTGCTAAAGCTGACACCTTAGCATTATTCCTGCCATCAGTTGGGTAAGACTGCTTCTAACTCAGATTATTGTGTTTGCATTATCAGCAATTCTAACTTTTTTCTTGTCTTTAGGAAAAAGCAGAAAGTCTTGGCCATTAGTGTCCACGGGATTATTGGAAAACCCTGAGCCACAGTTCAAGTGCCCACCATCAAACTATCCGGCACTTCACCTGACAAACTCGATTGAAAATTTACACTTTGGAAGAGATAAAGAAAAGTACATTGCTAAGCCTCAGGCCCCATGCGGGTCCCTAAGGTCTGTCTACGTACAGTTTGGTTACGATGGCCATTCAGTGCCTCTCAGAAGGACAAGTTGGCAAAAGTTGCAGGTCAGCGTAAGTTGTGAGGACTTGGCACAATCCTGTGCCGTCCAGAAGCAGTGGCAAAGATCTCGCTCTTTAGATGATTTGCACAGTGAAGCTGGTTCTCCGTCAAACACCGTTTCGGATACAGGAACGCATGCTGCTCCGCCTCAGCAAGGCAAACTCGGTGTGGAGCCAGAAACCAAGAACAGCTCCAGCGTGAGGCCTCACAGCTGCCGTGCAAGAGAACTCTGCAGACCAAGTGCAGTTCCTTGTGTGACTGCAGAAACACATACAGCACAAATCAATGCTACATGTCTTCAGACTACACAATTAAAGGACCTAGTCTCCAACCCACTTAAGTTCTCAGAAGAGAAGAACGTCCCATCTCCGATTACAAAGTGCAACCTGCCCAATCAAACCACAGTACCCCCACCTCTGAGCATTCAGCAAAGCCGCCATTTTACGGAAGGATGTCGAGACAAAGCAAGGATCTGTAATTCAACAGAAAGCAAGGAGCTTCTGACTGAAAACAGGGCACATTCTAAAAACCCTTCCCAGCCACCTCCAGTGCCTGCCAAGAAATGCAGAGAGTACATGAGAAATGGAATCCATCCCGTGCCTCATATTTTGAACAAGTCAAACCCTTCCATCACTAGTAGGTACGGATTGGCCACTAACTTACATGTTCAATGTCCCACTGCAGAGCCGGTCAGCTCACCCTTGGCCACTCAACCCCCTTGCTTACCAGAGACTGCCTGCGCACCACAGCTGGGAGTTAAGTTGTGTTCTGTATCTGGAAGAAAGGCCCCCCGGATGAGAGAAGCAGAACTGGAAACATTAATAGAAAACAAGCTGGAATCAGAAGCAATTGATCTCACCGAGAAACCCTACTCTGACAAGGTATGAACAAAGCTGGTTATTCCTCTTGGGGAACAAGTGTCCTATGGCTAGTACTGAGCCCATGAGCCCAATTCAAGGATGTGTGAACCTTCTATAGAATTGAAGCGTAGACTTGCCATAAGAATTGAAGCGTAGACGCACCAGTCAGACCTGAAATGGAGGCCCTGAAGTTCCTGTGAAGGCCTTGGGAAGGGTAGATCTGTGGTGGAGTAGACCTTCTGATCACCACTGCTGACGTCCCTGATAGGGTTGCCAACTCTAGTTGGACGTATTCCGGAAGGTTTCATCACATGACCTCCTGTAGCCAACTGCCCTGCCACCACACTCCCACTATGAGTCGCCCAACACATCCATCCTCACATGGTACATGGGGTAGAATCCTGCTCCAGGGACCCCTGTGTGCCCTTGTCCTCAGCATTCTATTCCTCAATGTCACCATAGTTGAATACTCTTCCTTCCTGCTGCTCCTCATCATCATCTTCCTCCTGGTCATCCTCCTCTGCCCCTAATTGCTGCACTGGATCTTTAGGAAAGGAGGACGTAAGCTACGAATGGGTGAGTATTGCTCCCTTGGGATTAGGGGGTGGAAGCGTTATGGCTGTGAGATGCTTCACAGGGATGCTGCGGTGACTGTGTAGGTCCGCACTCACTAACCTGCCCGCACCGTGCAGTTGCTTTGTTTTCTACCCAGGCCGCCTCTACCACATCATGTTGCCACGAAATTGCACCATCAAACACCGTCTCAGATACAGGGCATCCTGGGCATCGCCAGTGCAAACTTCAGGGCGCAAAGCGCCCAACTCGCAATTTGAGTCAGAGTCGGCATCTGTAGCCTCAGGTGGCTCTCGGGGGAGGGGGCGGTGGTGGACGATGGGGGGGCCGTCTTGGCAGCACAACAGAGATCCTGGAATTCTGACACCACCCCCGCCCCCTTATACTCTCACCTCGCCGGTAACAAAGATGGCAACTCATTAAATATCTAATGCAGTTACCACACCAGAAAATACTCGACGCCGACATACATGGCAAAGTTTGGCGATTGGTTGAAAGAACCATGTGCCTGTGAAGGTACCAATCAAGTGTCCGATTGACTAAATGTGAGCCACTCAAATGCAGTTTGGTTTGATCAGTAAATACCAGGGAGAAACGAGCTTAGCAGCAGGAAACAGAACAATCAACTGGCTCAGTTTTTGTCATTTTTTATTTAAAATTCGTCATAATCCTTTCCTGATGGGACCATGTCCTTTTTTCCGATGTTTCAGCATGGCCGTTGTGGGATTCCGATCGTGCTGATAAAGAGATATGCAGATGAGCTGGAACGTGCTGCGGAGCATGTGGCTGCGGCTATGGACCTTGTGAGAGTTAAACAACTCCGCAAGCAGCATCGGATGGCAGTGAGTATTGTAGTCCATAAACATCATTGTATGACAGTGGGCACCGTAGACTGTAAGCAGCATCGTGTGCCAGTGCGAAACTCAGTAAGTATAATTGTACGGCAGTGCGTATCGTAGCCCCTTCAGACTCTCCCCGTGTCTCTTCATCCTCTCCCCGTGTCTCTTCATCATCTCTCCCCGTGTCCCTTCATCCTCTCTCCCCGTGTCCCTTCATCCTCTCCCCGTGTCTCTTCATCCTCTCTCCCCGTGTCCCTTCATCCTCTCTCCCCGTGTCCCTTCATCCTCTCTCTCCGTGTCCCTTCATCCTCTCCCCGTGTCTCTTCATCCTCTCCCCGTGTCTCTTCATCCTCTCCCCGTGTCCCTTCATCCTCTCTCCCCGTGTCCCTTCATCCTCTCCCCGTGTCTCTTCATCCTCTCTCCCCGTGTCCCTTCATCCTCTCTCCCCGTGTCCCTTCATCCTCTCTCCCCGTGTCCCTTCATCCTCTCTCCCCGTGTCCCTTCATCCTCTCTCCCCGTGTCTCTTCATCCTCTCTCCCCGTGTCTCTTCATCCTCTCCCCGTGTCTCTTCATCCTCTCCCCGTGTCTCTTCATCCTCTCCCCGTGTCTCTTCATCCTCTTCCCGTGTCCCTTCATCCTCTCCCCGTGTCCCTTCATCCTCTCCCCATGTCCCTTCATCCTTTCTCCCCGTGTCTCTTCATCCTCTTCCCGTGTCCCTTCATCCTCTTCCCGTGTCCCTTCATCCTCTCCCCGTGTCTCTTCATCCTCTCTCCCCGTGTCTCTTCATTCTCTCCCCGTGTCCCTTCATCCTCTCTCCCCGTGTCTCTTCATCCTCTCTCCACGTGTCCCTTCATCCTCTCTCCCCGTGTCTCTTCATCCTCTTCCCGTGTCCCTTCATCCTCTCCCCGTGTCCCTTCATCCTCTCTCCCCGTGTCTCTTCATCCTCTCTCCCCGTGTCCCTTCATCCTCTCCCCGTGTCCCTTCATCCTCTCCCCGTGTCCCTTCATCCTCTCCCCGTGTCCCTTCATCCTCTCCCCGTGTCCCTTCATCCTCTCTCCCCGTGTCCCTTCATCCTCTCTCCCCGTGTCTCTTCAGCCTCTCCCCGTGTCTCTTCATCCTCTCCCCGTGTCCCTTCATCCTCTGCCCGTGTCCCTTCATCCTCTCCCCGTGTCCCTTCATCCTCTCCCCGTGTCCCTTCATCCTCTCCCCGTGTCCCTTCATCCTCTCCCCGTGTCCCTTCATCCTCTCCCCATGTCCCTTCATCCTCTCTCCCTGTATCTCTTCATCCTCTCCCCGTGTCTCTTCATCCTGTCCCCGTGTCCCTTCATCCTCTCTCCCCGTGTCTCTTCATCCTCTCTCCCCGTGTCTCTTCATCCTCTCTCCCCGTGTCCCTTCATCCTCTCCCCGTGTCCCTTCATCCTCTCTCCCCGTGTCCCTTCATCCTCTCTCCCCCTGTCCCTTCATCCTCTCTCCGTGTCTCTTCATCCTCTCTCCCCGTGTCCCTTCATCCTCTCCCCGTGTCCCTTCATCCTCTCTCCCCGTGTCTCTTCATCCTCTCTCCCCGTGTCCCTTCATCCTCTCTCCCCGTGTCTCTTCATCCTCTCTCCCCGTGTCTCTTCATCATCTCTCCCCGTGTCTCTTCATCATCTCTCCCCGTGTCTCTTCATCCTCTATCCCCGTGTCTCTTCATCCTCTATCCCCGTGTCTCTTCATCCTCTATCCCCGTGTCTCTTCATCCTCTCTCCCCGTGTCTCTTCATCCTCTCTCCCCGTGTCTCTTCATCCTCTCTCCCCGTGTCCCTTCATCCTCTCTCCCCGTGTCTCTTCATCCTCCCCCCCGTGTCCCTTCATCCTCTCTCCCCGTGTCCCTTCATCCTCTCCCCGTGTCTCTTCATCCTCTCCCCGTGTCTCTTCATCCTCTCTCCCCGTGTCCCTTCATCCTCTCCCCGTGTCCCTTCATCCTCTCCCCGTGTCCCTTCATCCTCTCCCCGTGTCCCTTCATCCTCTCCCCGTGTCCCTTTATCCTCTCCCCGTGTCCCTTTATCCTCTCCCCGTGTCCCTTCATCCTCTCCCCGTGTCCCTTCATCCTCTCCCCGTGTCCCTTCATCCTCTCCCCGTGTCCCTTCATCCTCTCCCCGTGTCCCTTCATCCTCTCCCCGTGTCCTTTCATCCTCTCCCCGTGTCCCTTCATCCTCTCTCCCCGTGTCCCTTCATCCTCTCCCCGTGTCCCTTCATCCTCTCTCCCCGTGTCCCTTCATCCTCTCTCCCCGTGTCCCTTCATCCTCTCCCCGTGTCCCTTCATCCTCTCTCCCCGTGTCTCTTCATCCTCTCTCCCCGTGTCCCTTCATCCTCTCCCCGTGTCCCTTCATCCTCTCTCCCCGTGTCCCTTCATCTTCTCTCCCCGTGTCCCTTCATCCTCTCTCCCCGTGTCCCTTCATCCTCTCTCCCCGTGTCCCTTCATCCTCTCTCCCCGTGTCCCTTCATCCTCTCTCCCCGTGTCCCTTCATCCTCTCTCCCCGTGTCCCTTCATCATCTCCCCGTGTCCCTTCATCCTCTCTCCCCGTGTCCCTTCATAATCTCTCCCCGTGTCCATTCATCCTCTCCCCGTGTCCCTTCATCCTCTCCCCGTGTCCCTTCATCCTCTCCCCGTGTCCCTTCATCCTCTCCCCGTGTCCCTTCATCCTCTCTCCGTGTCCCTTCATCCTCTCCCCGTGTCCCTTCATCCTCTCCCCGTGTCCCTTCATCCTCTCCCCGTGTCCCTTCATCCTCTCCCCGTGTCCCTTCATCCTCTCCCCGTGTCCCTTCATCCTCTCCCCGTGTCCCTTCATCCTCTCCCCGTGTCCCTTCATCCTCTCCCCGTGTCCCTTCATCCTCTCCCCGTGTCCCTTCATCCTCTCCCCGTGTCCCTTCATCCTCTCCCCGTGTCTCTTCATCCTCTCTCCCCGTGTCCCTTCATCCTCTCTCCCCGTGTCCCTTCATCCTCTCTCCCCGTGTCCCTTCATCCTCTCTCCCCGTGTCTCTTCATCCTCTCTCCCCGTGTCTCTTCATCCTCTCCCCGTGTCTCTTCATCCTCTCCCCGTGTCTCTTCATCCTCTCTCCCCGTGTCCCTTCATCCTCTCTCCCCGTGTCCCTTCATCCTCTCCCCATGTCTCTTCATCCTCTCCCCGTGTCTCTTCATCCTCTCTCCCCGTGTCCCTTCATCCTCTCCCCGTGTCTCTTCATCCTCTCTCCCCGTGTCTCTTCATCCTCTCTCCCCCCGTGTCCCTTCATCCTCTCCCCGTGTCTCTTCATCCTCTCCCCGTGTCTCTTCATCCTCTCTCCCCGTGTCTCTTCATCCTCTCTCCCCGTCTCTCTTCATCCTCTCTCCCCGTGTCTCTTCATCCTCTCTCCCCGTGTCCCTTCATCCTCTCTCCCCGTGTCTCTTCATCCTCTCTCCCCGTGTCTCTTCATCATCTCTCCCCGTGTCTCTTCATCATCTCTCCCCGTGTCTCTTCATCCTCTATCCCCGTGTCTCTTCATCCTCTATCCCCGTGTCTCTTCATCCTCTCTCCCCGTGTCTCTTCATCCTCTCTCCCCGTGTCTCTTCATCCTCTCTCCCCGTGTCCCTTCATCCTCTCTCCCCGTGTCTCTTCATCCTCCCCCCCGTGTCCCTTCATCCTCTCTCCCCGTGTCCCTTCATCCTCTCCCCGTGTCCCTTCATCCTCTCCCCGTGTCTCTTCATCCTCTCCCCGTGTCTCTTCATCCTCTCTCCCCGTGTCCCTTCATCCTCTCCCCGTGTCCCTTCATCCTCTCCCCGTGTCCCTTCATCCTCTCCCCGTGTCCCTTCATCCTCTCCCCGTGTCCCTTCATCCTCTCCCCGTGTCCCTTCATCCTCTCCCCGTGTCCCTTCATCCTCTCCCCGTGTCCCTTCATCCTCTCCCCGTGTCCCTTCATCCTCTCCCCGTGTCCCTTCATCCTCTCCCCGTGTCCTTTCATCCTCTCCCCGTGTCCTTTCATCCTCTCCCCGTGTCCCTTCATCCTCTCTCCCCGTGTCCCTTCATCCTCTCCCCGTGTCCCTTCATCCTCTCTCCCCGTGTCCCTTCATCCTCTCTCCCCGTGTCCCTTCATCCTCTCCCCGTGTCCCTTCATCCTCTCTCCCCGTGTCTCTTCATCCTCTCTCCCCGTGTCCCTTCATCCTCTCCCCGTGTCCCTTCATCCTCTCTCCCCGTGTCCCTTCATCTTCTCTCCCCGTGTCCCTTCATCCTCTCTCCCCGTGTCCCTTCATCCTCTCTCCCCGTGTCCCTTCATCCTCTCTCCCCGTGTCCCTTCATCCTCTCTCCCCGTGTCCCTTCATCCTCTCTCCCCGTGTCCCTTCATCATCTCCCCGTGTCCCTTCATCCTCTCTCCCCGTGTCCCTTCATAATCTCTCCCCGTGTCCATTCATCCTCTCCCCGTGTCCCTTCATCCTCTCCCCGTGTCCCTTCATCCTCTCCCCGTGTCCCTTCATCCTCTCTCCGTGTCCCTTCATCCTCTCCCCGTGTCCCTTCATCCTCTCCCCGTGTCCCTTCATCCTCTCCCCGTGTCCCTTCATCCTCTCCCCGTGTCCCTTCATCCTCTCCCCGTGTCCCTTCATCCTCTCCCCGTGTCCCTTCATCCTCTCCCCGTGTCCCTTCATCCTCTCCCCGTGTCCCTTCATCCTCTCCCCGTGTCCCTTCATCCTCTCCCCGTGTCCCTTCATCCTCTCCCCGTGTCCCTTCATACTCTCTCCCTGTGTCAGAAGGTCATGAGTTGAAGTCCTATTCCAGAGACTTGCACACATAATCTAGGCTGACAATCCAATGCAATCAGAGGTGCCGTCTTTCGGATGAGACTTTAAACCAAAACCCAATCTGCCCCCTCAGGTGCATGTGAAAGATACCATGATACTACTCAAAGAGCAGGGGAGTGTGTGGAAAATATTTATCCCTCAACCAGCATCACCAAAACAGATTATCTGGTCATTTATCTCGTTGCTGTTTGTGGGATCTTGCTGTGGGCAAATTGGCTGCTGCATTTCCTACGTTACAACAGTGACTACACTTCAAAAAGTACTTCACTGGCTGTAAAGTGCTTGGTCATGAAAGGCTCTATGAATGCAAGTTCTTTCTTGTTGTGTAAGAGGCAATTTAAAAAAAAAATTATTTTGTTTAAAACTTCATTTTGGACATTATAAATTCCAGTTACGGAGAAAAAATTGTCGGTTGAATTCACGCTGAGAGAGATTTGGTTGATCAAAAAACTTTAACTGGCAATCATTTAGATTAGGAAATTCAATAAGACGTGATCACAAAGGAAATTTCAATGTTACAACTGACAGGAGGGTGCAATGACAAGTTTACATTGGCAGTGTCCATTATATATGTAGACATTGGGATTTGCAATGGAAATATATAAAAATAAGGACAGAATGTATTACTTTAAAATGGGGACAGAATTACATCTACCCATCTGTATCATTCATCCCCATCCTCTAAGTCTGCATCACCTGAAAACTACAAGGGAAATCAACTCGTCATTGAATAAACTTTGTGAAATGTTAGTTACTTAGGATCAACACAAAAGTTATCTCTGGCCAAAAGACAAGGCAGTCATCTCGAGTCACTAACTTCCTGCTTCTTTATTTTCTGTTTAGATCCCAAGTTCCCTCGATAAGATGAGCAGAAAATCTACAGCCCTAGAAATATCCAACGGATCTTCAAGGAGCTGATCTTCATAAGACTGCCATGTATATCATTACATCCCCAGCACCTGGTGCAGCACTCTGGGTCAAATAAAGGCGTTAATAAGAAAGCAACTTTCAAATGTTGGAATTAAAGGCCAGCGTGTCACCAGAGTAACCATTACATGAACACAGACTCCTTCACTCTGCACTGGTGATGGGCTTTGTACAGCGGGAGCTGTTGATAAAGTAACAGTACAAAATTCAAAGAGTAAGCAAAGGAAGCAGAGTGGAGTTGAAATGTTGGCCGTAAACGTGCTTTGGCGGGGGGGGGGGGGGGTGCGTAGGGAGTTCTGCCGACTGGCCGACGTGCCTCCTGGGTAGCCATGTAGTCAGGGTTTCCGCTAAAGTTACGGCACCAAGGAAATTGCCAGCGTTTATCTCTGACTGGCGTGCATTCAAATCCACGTTTCAGAAATCAGCCGCTGCTGTTTCAAATTATCACTTACAGTTTTTGAGTCCTGTGTTGAGATTGTACAAAACACAGCCATTGAACTGCAGATCAGGTCTAGACCCATACTCAGTGTCTGAAGATCTCTCTCTCTGTCCATTCTCGACCCATACTCAGTATATGGAGATTCCTCTCTCTGTCCATTCTAGACCCATACTCAGTGTATGGAAATCCCACTCTGTCCATTCTAGACCCATACTCAGTGTATGGAGATCCCTCTCACAGTCCATTCTACACCCATACTCAGTATATGAAGATTCCTCTCACAGTCCATTCTAGACCCATACTCAGTGTATGGAGATCCCTCTCACAGTCCATTCTACACCCATACTCAGTATATGGAGATTCCTCATACAGTCCATTCTAGACCCATACTCAGTGTATTGAGATCTCTCTCTGTCCATTCTACACCCATACTCAGTGTATGGAGATTCCTCTCTCAGTCCATTCTAGACCCATACTCAGTGTATGGAGATTCCTCATACAGTCCATTCTAGACCCATACTCAATGTATGGAGATTCCTCATACAGTCCATTCTAGACCCATACTCAGTGTATGGAGATCCCTCTCTGTCCATTCTACACCCATACTCAGTGTATGGAGATCCCTCTCATAGTCCATTCTAGACCCATACTCAATGTATGGAGATCCCTCTCTGTCCATTCTAGACCCATACTTAGTGTATGGAGATCCCTATCTGTCCATTCTAGACCCATACTCAGTGTATGGAGATCCCTCTCTGTCCATTCTACACCCATACTCAGTATATGGAGATTCCTCTCCCAGTCCATTCTAGACCCATACTCAGTGTATGGAGATCCCTCTCTGTCCGTTCATCACCCATACTCAGTGTATGGAGATTCCACTCTCAGTCCATTCTAGACCCATACTCAGTGTATGGAGATTCCTCTCCCAGTCCATTCTAGACCCATACTCAATGTATGGAGATTCCTTCTCTCTGTCCATTCCAGACCTGCACTCAATGTATGGAGATTCCTCTCACAGTCCATTCTAGGCCCATACTCTGGACATTCCTCTCACTCCTTGGATTATTATCCGATAGCATCTGCTTTGCTTTCCTCGGCAAATATCACAACTGCACCAAAGTATCCTGGAAGTGAAAATGTCATAACTCTAAAACGTAAAATGTATCCAGTTATTATTTTGTAATGGTACCAAGTTGTCAGATGTTCTGGTTAGTTTTGGGCCTGTCTGTATCATGCCACTACTCTGTATTGTATATCGCCTTATAATTACAGTGAAACTTGGATCCCATAAAGTAGAAAAGGACTTTGGATGATTCAGAAGTAATCCTTTGAGTTCCGACATCTTATTCTCATAGCCACATGTATATTTCAGATCAAGGAGCAGTTTATTTCATAGAATCATAGAAATTTCAGCACACCAGGAGCCCATTTGCCCCATTGTGCCTGTGCCAACTATTCAACTGGAGCTCTACCCTGCAATTCCATTTCCCAGCCCTTTCCCCGTATTCCTTGATCCCAAAATTGCAGGAAACATAGAAACATAGAAGATAGGAGCAGGAGTAGGCCATTCGGCCCCTCGAGCCTGCTCCGCCATTTAATGAGATCATGGCTGATCATCCAAATTCAGTACCCTGTCCCTGCTTTCTCCCCATATCCCTTGATCCCTTTAGCCTTAAGAAATATATCCAACTCCTTCTTGAATATATTTAATGAATTGGCCTCAACTGCCTTCTGTGGTAGAGAATTCCACAGGTTCACCACTCTCTGGGTGAAGAAATTCCTCCTCATCTCAGTCCTAAATGGCTTACCCCTTATCCTTAGACTGTGACCCCTCATTCTGGACTCCCCTGCCATCGGGAACAGCCTTCCTGCATCTAGTCTGTCTAGTCCTGTTAGAATTTTATAAGTTTCAATGAGATCCCCTCTCATTCTTCTAAACTCTAGCAAATATAAGCCTAATCGACCCAATCTCTCTTCATACGTCATTCCTGCCATCCCAGGTATCAGTCTGGTGAATCTTCGCTGCACTCCCTCCATGGCAAGAACATCCTTCCTCAGATAAGGCAACCAAAACTGCACACAATACTCAAGGTGTGGTATCACCAAGGCCCTGTACAACTGCAGCAAGACATTCATGCTCCTGTACTCGAATCCTCTCGCTATGAAGGCCAACATATCATTTGCCTTCTTAACCGCCTGCTGCACCTGCATGCTTACCTTCAGCGACTGGTGCACAAGGACACCCAGGTCTCGTTGCACTTCCCCTTTTCCCAATCTATTGCCATTCAGATAATAATCTGCCTTCCTGTTTTTGCCACCAAAGTGGATAACCTCGCATTTATCCACATTATACTGCATCTGCCATGCATCTGCCCAATCACCCAACCTGTCCAAATCATACTGGAGTTTCTCTGCAACCTCCTCACAGCACACACGCCCACCCAGCTTTGTGTCGTCTGCAAACTTGGAGATATTACATCTAGTTCCCTCGTCTAGATCATTAATATATATTGTGAATAACTGGGGTCCTAGCACCGATCCCTGCGGTACCCCACTAGTCACTGCCTGCCACTCGGAAAAAGACCCGTTTATTCCAACTCTTTGCTTCCTGTCTGCCAACCAGTTTTCTATCCAAGTCAGTACCTTACCCCCAATCTCGTGCTTTAACTTTGCATGCTAATCTCTTATGCGGGACCTTATCGAAAGCCTTCTGAAAGTCCAAATACACCACATCCACTGGTTCTCCCTTATCTATTCTACCAGTTACATCCTCAAAAAATTCCAGTAGATTAGTCAAGCATGATTTACCTTTTGTAAATCCATGTTGACTTTGTCCGATCCTGTCACTGTTTTCCAAGTGCTCTGCTATTACATCTTTTATAATGGACTCTAGCATTTTCCCCACTACCGATGTCAGGCTTACCGGTCTATAATTCCCCATTTTCTCTCTACCACCTTTTTTAAATAGTGCGGTTACATTAGCTACCCTCCAATCCATGGGAACTGTTCCAGAGTCTATAGAATTTTGGAAGATGACCAGCAATGCATCTACTATTTCTAGGGCCACTTCCTTAAGTACCCTAGGATGTAGATTATCAGGCCCTGGGGATTTATCGGCCTTCAATCCCGTCAATTTCCCTAACACCATTTCCCTACAAATACTGATTTCAATCAATTCCTCCCTCATTAGACCCTATGTTCCCCAACATCTCTAGGAGGTTATTTGTGTCCTCCTTTGTGAAGACAGAACCAAAGTATGTACTTAATTGGTCTGCCATTTCTTTGTTCCCCATTATAAATTCCCCTGATTCTGACTACAAGGGACCTACGCTTGGCTTCACCAATCTTTTTCTCTTCACATATCTATAGAAGCTTTTACAGTCAGTTTTTATGTTCCCTGAAAGCTTACTCTCATACTCTATTTTCCCCCTCTTAATTAATCCCTTTGTCCTCCTTTGCTGAATCCTAAACTGCTCCCAATCCTCAGGTTTGCTGCTTTTTCTGGCCAATTTATATGTCCTCTCCTTGGATCTTATGCTATCCCTAATTTCCCTTGTTAGCCACGGTTGAGTCACCTTTTTTGTTTTATTTTTATGCCAAACAGGGATGAACAAATTCTGTAGTTCATCCATGCGATCTTTAAATGTTTGCCATTGCCTATCCACCGTCAACCCTTTAAGTAACATTCCCCAATCCATCCTAGCCAACTCGTGCCTCATACCATCGTAGTTTCCTTTATTTAAATTCAGTACCCTAGTCTCTGAGTCAACTACTACTTCACTCTCCATCTTAATGAAGAATTCTATCATATTATGATCGCTCCTCCCCAAGGGGCCTCGCACAACAAGATTGCTAATTAATCCTTTCTCATTACATAATACCCAGTCAAAGATGGCCTGATCTCTAGTTGGTTCCTCGACATATTGGTCCCACTCTGCCATCCATCTTGGGCCAAAGACAAGATTTATTTCTTGTGTTGTCTTCATTTCCAGGATCGATTCCCTTCAATCTTGGCAACTTCTGGGGCGTGTTCCATTAGGCCTTACAAAGGCATAAAGGAGCGAAATTCCCACGGGGTTACACCGGGTTACACAGGGTCTCCCCAGACTCGCCTTTACCCCCCCCCCCACCCCCACCGTCCCCCCGTCCCTTGACGAAGGGGGCTGGGCGCCCCCACAGACCAAAATCTCCTCTGCCTTTTGCACATCCCAGCAGAAGCAGGTTCTGCCCTAAATTCCATAATCCCATCCTCCCGCCTCCCCACCCCAATCCATGTACCCACGATCCACCCACTCCAGCTCCCAGAATTTCGGGCCCTAGGTGTTAACTAATGTAACAATGCAATCCTATTGCCAGCACCTTTACAAGGCTCAGTGTATATGAGTTCTGTATAAATAACGCCGATTCTTTAATTGTTACTTCTTATTTCTACTGCTTAGTATTTTAATGATATTGCAAGCTCTTTTCTGTCGTATGCGATGTTTTTTTTAATATAAGAAGCTTCTGATGCCCCTTTTGACTTTGACTCGACTGAAGAACTGGATCATATGTCTTGGGACATCTGGTCAAAGTCTAAGACTTATCATAAATGTTGACATCAATTGAAAATACTGAAAAGCAGCACAAAATTAAACTGATGCACTTTGTGTATTTGAGAATATTTAAGTAACTTATTATATGTTTTCTTTCCTTAACAATGTAAGTAACTATAACATACTGGTAGCAAATCATTCTTATAAAGTGTAGTCAATCAAATCTGCACCTTACCTGTAACGTGAGGTATGTAAGTGTAAATATTCTATGTTTCATTTAGCAGAATAATATTGAAACATTTTTTCAATAAAGTAACAATTCGACACAATAAGTAATTTTCCTTGGTGTTGGGTGACCGGGAGTGTGGGTTTTCAGTGACCGGGAGTGTGTGTGTTCAGTGACCGGGGGTGTGGGTGTGGGTGTTCACTGACCGGGAGTGTGGGTGTTGAGTGACCGGGAGTGTGGGTGTTCAGTGACCGGGAGTGTGTGTGTTCAGTGACCGGGAGTGTGGGTGTTGGGTGACCGGGAGTGTGGGTGTTGGGTGACCGGGAGTGTGGGTGTTGGGTGACCGGGAGTGTGGGTGTTGGGTGACCGGGAGTGTGGGTGTTGGGTGACCGGGAGTGTGGGTGTTCAGTGACCAGGAGTGTGGGTGTTGGGTGACCGGGAGTGTGGGTGTTGAGTGACCGCGAGTGTGGGTGTTGAGTGACCGCGAGTGTGGGTGTTGGGTGACCGGGAGTGTGGGTGTTTAGTGACCGGGAGTGTGGGTGTTGAGTGACCGGGAGTGTGGGTGTTGAGTGACCGGGAGTGTGGGTGTTCGGTGACCGCGAGTGTGGGTGTTGGGTGACCGGGAGTGTGGGTGTTTAGTGACCGGGAGTGTGGGTGTTTAGTGACCGGGAGTGTGGGTGTTGAGTGACCGGGAGTGTGGGTGTTCGGTGACCGGGAGTGTGGGTGTTTAGTGACCGGGAGTGTGGGTGTTGAGTGACCGGGAGTGTGGGTGTTCGGTGACCGGGAGTGTGGGTGTTCGGTGACCGGGAGTGTGGGTGTTGGGTGACCGGGAGTGTGGGTGTTGAGTGACCGGGAGTGTGGGTGTTTAGTGACCGGGAGTGTGGGTGTTGAGTGACCGGGAGTGTGGGTGTTGAGTGACCAGGAGTGTGGGTGTTGGGTGACCGGGAGTGTGGGTGTTGAGTGACCGGGAGTGTGGGTGTTGGGTGACCGGGAGTGTGGGTGTTGGGTGACCGGGAGTGTGGGTGTTGAGTGACCGGGAGTGTGGGTGTTGAGTGACCGGGAGTGTGGGTGTTGGGTGACCGGGAGTGTGGGTGTTGGGTGACCGGGAGTGTGGGTGTTGGGTGACCGGGAGTGTGGGTGTTGGGTGACCGGGAGTGTGGGTGTTGGGTGACCGGGAGTGTGGGTGTTGGGTGACCGGGAGTGTGGGTGTTGGGTGACCGGGAGTGTGGGTGTTGGGTGACCGGGAGTGTGGGTGTTCTATGTCCAGGAGCGTAGGTGTTGGGTCAGCAGGAGCTTAGTGTTGGGTGTCCAGGAGTGTTAGTGTCTGTCTGCGAAGGATGGCGGAGGCGTGGAGCCAGGGCTGCAGAAGACCCTGTGAATCGTAGAAGTTTACGGCACAGAAGGAGGCTATTTGGCCCATTGTGTCTGTGTCGGCCAAAAAAGAGCGATCCAGCCGAAACCCACTTTCCAGCTCTTGGTCCGTAGCCCTGTAGGTTACGGCACTTCAAGTGCATATCCAAATACTTTTTTAAATGTGATGAGGGTTTCTGCCTCTACCACCCTTTCAGGCAGTGAGTTCCAGACCCCCACCACCCTCTGGGTGAAAAATGTTCACCTCAACACCCCTCTAATCCTTCTACCAATTACTCTAAATCTATGCCCCCTGGTTATTAACCTCCCTGCTAAGGGAAATAGGTCCTTCATATCCACTCTATCTAGGCCCCTCATATTTTTAAACACCTTAATTAAGTCTCCCCTCAGCCTCCTTTTTTCCAAAGAAAATAACCCCAGCCTATCCAGTCTTTCCTCATAGCTAAAATTCTCCAGTCCTGGCAACATCCTTGTAAATCTCCTCTGTACCCTCTCTTGTGCAATCACATCGTTTCTGTAATGTGGTGACCAGAACTGTACGCTGTACTCTACCTGTGACCTAACTAGTGTTTCATACAGTTCAAGCCTAACTTCCCTTCCTGCAATTTAGTATACTGTATTCGCTGCTCACGATGTGGACTCCTCTACATTGGGGAGACCAAACGCAGATTGGGTGACCGCTTTGCGGAACACCTCCGTTCAGTCCGTAAGGGGGACCCCGAGCTCCCGGTGGCCTGTCACTTTAATTCACCGCTTCACTCCCACTCTGACCTCACCGTCCTCGGCCTATTACACTGTTCCACGGAAGCTCAGCGTAAGCTCGAGGAACAGCACCTCATCTTTCGTTTAGGCACGCTACAGCCCTCTGGACTCAATATCGAGTTCAACAATTTTAGATCATAACCTCAGCTCCAATCACATTTATATTTTATTTTATCCACCCTTTTATTTGTCCCCCCCACCTTTTTTTTCCTCCTAGAAGCTGGCAGCTGTCCTTCATTCTGCCAGTGGATTTCACACTTCATTCAGCCTTAATCTGTCACATTAACACCACCTCTAGCCTTGCATATCTCTTAATGTCTCTTCATCTCCTCCTTTGTTCCTTTATCCCCTCCCCCTTTTCCCAGCTTTACCCTGGCCTTAAATCTATTTGATTTCCAGCTCTTCCCAGTTCTGATGAAAGGTCATCGACCTGAAACGTCAACTCTCTTTCTCTCTCTACGGATGCTGCCTGGCCTGCTGAGTTTTTCCAGCGTTTTCTGTTGTTATTCCCTGCTCTTGTATTCTGTGCCTCAGCTAATAAAGGAAAGTATCCCATATGCCTTCTTAACCACCTTATCTACCTGGCCTGCTACCTTCAGGGATCTGTGGACATGCGCTCCAAGGTCCCTCTGTTCCTCTGCACTTCTCAGTATCCCACCATTTAGTGTGTATTTCCTTTCCTTGTTAGCCCTCCCCAAATGCATTACCTCATACTCTGGATTGAATTCCATTTGCCACGTTTCTGCCCACCTGACCAGTTCACAGCTTTCATCCTCATTATCAACCACACGGCCATTTTTTACGTCATCTGCAAACTTAACACAGCTGTCACTGTGACCGGAGAGGGATGCAGGGGTCGCTGTGATGGAGCTGGGGCTGCAAGAGGCGCTGTGGGCGGAGCAGGGGCTACAGGGCGAGCTGTGATGGAGCAGGGGCTGCAGAGGGCGCTGTGACGGAGCTGGGACTGCAGAGGGCGCTGTGACGGAGCTGGGACTGCAGAGGGCGCTGTGATGGAGCCGGGACTGCAGAGGTCGCTGTGATGGAGCCGGGGCTGCAGAGGTCGCTGTGATGGAGCCGGGGCTGCAGAGGTCGCTGTGATGGAGCCGGGGCTGCAGAGGTCTCTGTGATGGAGCCGGGGCTGCAGAGGTCGCTGTGGGCGGAGCCGGGACTGCAGAGCGCGCTGTGACGGAGCCGGGGCTGCAGAGGGTGATGTGTTGGAGCTGGGGCTGCAGAGGTCGCTGTGGGCGGAGCCGGGACTGCAGAGCGCTCCTGTGACGGAGCCGGGGCTGCAGAGGGTGGAGCCGGGGCTGCAGAGGGTGGAGCCGGGGCTGCAGAGGGCGGTGTGATGGAGCCGGGGCTGCAGGAGTCGCTCTGGGTGGAGCCGGGGCGGCAAGAGGAACTGTGGGCGGAGTCGAGGCTGCAGGAGTCGCTGTGGGTGGAGTCGAGGCTGCAGGAGTCGCTGTGGGTGGAGCCGGGGCTACAGGGTCGCTGTGATGGAGCCGGGGCTGCAGGAGTCGCTGTGATGGAGCCGGGGCTACAGGAGTCGCTGTGGGTGGAGCCGGGGCTCCAAGAGGCGCTGTGGGCGGAGCCGGGGCTACAGGGAGAGCTGTGATGGAGCCGGGACTGCAGAGGGCGCTGTGACGGAGCCGGGGCTGCAGAGGGCGCTGTGATGGAGCCGGGGCTGCAGAGGGCGCTGTGATGGAGCTGGGGCTGCAGAGGGCGCTGTGATGGAGCTGGGGCTGCAGAGGGCGCTGTGATGGAGCCGGGGCTGCAGAGGGCGCTCTGATGGAGCCGGGACTGCAGAGGGCGCTGTGATGGAGCCGGGGCTGCAGAGGGCGCTGTGATGGAGCCGGGACTGCAGAGGGCGCTGTGATGGAGCCGAGGCTGCCGAGGGCGCTGAGATGGAGCTGGGACTGCAGAGGGCGCTGTTTTATTATTCCTAACAACAATAATAATAAAAAGGGACGGACGACCCGGCTTCGACCTCGGCACCGGCTTCGGACACAACAAAGGCAATCCTGGCCCAGTCGACCCTGCAAAGTCCTCCTCAATAATATCAGGGGACTTGTGCCAAAATTGGGTGAGCTGTTCAACAGACTACTCAAGTGACAGCCTGAAATAGTCATACTCACAGAATCATACCTTTAAGCCAATATCCCAGACTCCTCCATCACCATCCCTAGGTATGTCCTGTCCCACCCGCAGAGAGATCCACCAGAGTATACAGTCAGGAGGGAGTGGCCCTGGGAGTCCTCAACATTGACTCCGGATCCCATGAAGTCTCATGGCATCAGGTCAAACATGGGCAAGGAAACCTCCTGCTGATTACCACCTACTGCCTTCCCTCAGCTGATGAATCAGTACTCCTCCATGTTGAACACCACTTGGAAGAAGCACTGAGGGTAGCAAGGACGCAGAATGTATTCTGGGTGGGGGACGTCAATGTCCATCACCAAGAGTTTCTCGGTAGCACCACTACTGACTGAGCTGGCCGAGTCCTGAAGGACATAGCTGCCAACCAACACAAGGGAAAACCTACTTGACCTCGTCCTCACCAATCTACCTGTCGCAGATGCATCTGTCCATGGCAGTATTGGTAGCAGTGACCACCTGCACAGTCCTTGTAGAGACGAAGTCCCATCTTCACACTGAGGATACCCTCCATCGTGTTGTGTGGCACTACCACTGTGCTAAATGGGATAGATTCAGAACAGATCTAGCAGCTCTTAACTGGGCATTCATGAGGCGCTGTGGGCCATCAGCAGCAGCGGAATTGTATTCCACCACAATCTGTAACCTCATGGCCCGGTTTAAATCAAACATGGTCACAGTAAATAATAATTCTATAGGTCTGAGAGCGTTAAAAAAACAAGCCTGAAGGCTTTGTGTCTTAATGCAAGGAGCATTCGGAACAAGGTGGATGAATTAGCTGCGCAAATAGAGGTAAATGAATACGATTTGATTGGGATTACAGAAACATGGCTCCAGGGTGGCAAAGGCTGGGAACTCAACATCCAGGGTTATTCAATATTTAGGAAAGATAGGCAAAAAAGAAAGGGAGGTGATTAACACAATTGAAAGGAAGGATATTAGCTCTGATGATGCGGAATCTGTATGGGTAGAACTGAGAAATAACAAGGGGCAGAAAACGTTAGTGGGAGTGGTATATAGACCTCCAAACAGTAATACGGAGGTTGGGGACGGCATTAAAAGGGAAATTAGAGAAGCATGCAGTAAGGGCACAGCAGTCATCATGGGTGACTTTAATTTACATATAGATTGGGCTAACCAAATTAGTAAAAATACTGTGGAGGAGGAATTCCTAGAATGTTTACGGGATGGTTTTCTGGAACAATATGTCGAGGAACCAACCAGAGATCAGGCCATCTTAGACTGGGTATTATGTAATGAGAAAGGATTAATTAGCAATCTTGTTGTACGAGGCCCCTTGGGTCAGAGTGATCATAATATGTTAGAATTCTTCATTAGGATGGAGAGTGAAGTAGTTGACTCAGAGACTAGGGTCCTGAATTTAAATAAAGGAAACTACGATGGTATGAGGCGCGAATTGGGTAGGATTGATTGGGGAATGTCACTCAAGGGGTTGATGGTGGATAGGCAATGGCAAACATTCAAAGACTGCATGGATGAACTACAGAATTTGTTCATCCCAGTGTGGTATAAGAATAAAACAAAAAGGGTGACTCAACTGTGGCTAACAAGGGAAATTAGGGATAGCATAAGATTCAAGGAGAGGGCATATAAATTGGCCAGAAAAAGCGGTAACCCTGAGGATTGGGAGCAGTTTAGGATTCAACAAAGGAGGACAAAGGGATTAATTAAGAAGGGGAAAATAGAATATGAAAGTAAGCTTGCTGGGAACATGAAAACTGACTAAGAGCTTTTATAGATATGTGAAGAGAAAAAGACTAGTGAAATCAAGTGTAGGTCCCTTGCAGTCAGAAGCGGAGGAAGTTATAATGGGGAACAAAGAAATGGCAGACCAATTAAATGCATATTTTGGTTCTGTCTTCACAAAGGAGGACACAAATAACCTCCCAGAGATGTTGGAGAACATACGGTCTGATGAAAGGGAGGAACTGAAAGAAATCAGTATTTGCAGGGAAATGGTGTTAGGGAAATTGACGGGATTGAAGGCCGATAATCTACATCCTAGGGTACTTAAGGAAGTGGCCCTAGAAATAGTAGATGCATTGCTGATCATCTTCCAACATTCGCTGGAATCTGGAACTGTACCCATGGATTGGAGGGTAGCTAATGTTACCCCACTATTCAAAAAGGGTGGTAGAGAGAAAGCGGGGAATTACAGACCGGTAAGCCTGACATCGGTAGTGGGGAAAATGCTAGAGTCCATTATAAAGGATGTAATAGCTGAGCACTTGAAAAACAGTGACAGGATCGGACAAAGTCAACATGGATTTACAAAAGGTAAATCGTGCTTGACTAATCTACTGGAATTTTTTGAGGATGTAACTGGGAAAATAGATAAGGGAGAACCAGTGGATGTGGTGTATTTGGACTTTCAAAAGGCTTTTGATAAGGTCCCGCATAAGAGATTAGCGTGCAAAGTTAAGGCACATGGGATAGGGGGCAAGGTATTGACTTGGATAGAGAACTGGTTGGTGGACAGAAAGCAGAGAGTAGGAATTAATGGGTCTTTTTCCGAGTGGCAAGCAGTGACTAGTGGGGTACCGCAGGGATCGGTCCTTGGACCCCAGCTATTCACAATATACATTAATGATCTAGATAAGAGAACTAAATGTAATATCTCCCAAGTTTGCAGATGACACAAAGCTGGGTGGGAGTGTGTGCTGCGAGGAGGATACCGAGAAACCCCAGGATGATTTGGACAGGTTGGGTGAGTGGGCAGAAGCGTGGCAGATGCAATATAACGTGGATACATGCGAGGTTATCCACTTTGGTGTCAAAAACAGAAAGGCAGACTATTATCTGAATGGCAATAGATTGGGAGAAGGGGAAGTGCAACGAGACCTGGGTGTCCTTGTGCACCAGTCGCTGAAAGTAAGCATGCAGGTGCAGCAGGCGGTGAAGAAGGCAAATGGTATGTTGGCTTTCATAGCGAAAGGGTTTGAGTATAGGAACAGGGATGTCCTGCTGCAGTTGTACAGGGCCTTGGTGAGACCACACCTTGAGTACTGTGTGCAGTTTTGGTCGCCTTATCTGAGGAAGGATGTTATTGCCATGGAAGGAGTTCAGCGAAGATTCACAAGGCTGATACCTGGGATGGCAGGAATGACATATGAGGAGAGATTGGGTCGATTGGGCTTATACTCGCTGGAGTATAGAAGAATGAGAGGGGATCTCATCGAAACTTATAAAATTCTGACAGGTCTGGACAAACTAGATGCAGGAAGAACGTTCCCGATGGTCGGAGAGTCCAGAACCAGGGGTCATAATCTAAGGATAACGGGTAAGCCATTTAGGACAGAAATGAGGAAGAATTTCTTCACCCAGAGAGTGGTGAACCTGTGGAATTCTCTACCACAGAAGGTAGTTGAGGCCAAGTCATTAAATATATTCAAGAATGAGTTAGATATATTTCTTAAAGCTAAAGGTATCAAGGGATATGGGGAGAAGGCAGGTACAGGGTACTGAGTTTGGATGATCAGCCATGATCTCATCGAATGGCGGCGCAGGCTCGAGGGGCCGAATGGCCTACTCCTGCTCCTATCTTCTATGTTTTTTTTCTATGTATAGCGCTCACTCTACCATTAACATCAAGCCAGGGGACCAACCCTTGTTCAATGAGGCGTGTAAAAGAGCATGCCAGGAGCAGCACCAGACGTATCTAAAAATGAGGTGCCAAGCTGGGGAAGCTGCAACACAGGACTACATGCATGCTACGCAACGGAAGCAGCATGCTATAGACAGAGCTAGGCGTTGGGTGACCAGGAGTGTGGGTGTTGGGTAACCAGGAGTGTGGGTGTTGGGTGACCGGGAGTGTGAGTGTTCAGTGACCGGGAGTGTGGGTGTTGGGTGACCGGGAGTGTGGGTGTTCAGTGACCAGGAGTGTGGGTGTTCAGTGACCAGGAATGTGTGTGTTCGGTGACCAGGAGTTTGGGTTTTGGGTGACCTGGAGTTTGGTTGTTGGGTGACCGGGAGTGTGTGTGTTCAGTGACCGGGAGTGTGTGTGTTGGGTGACCGGGAGTTTGGGTGTTGGGTGACCGGGAGTGTGGGTGTTGGGTGACCGGGAGTGTGTGTGTTCGGTGACCGCGAGTGTGGGTGTTGGGTGACCGGGAGTGTGGGTGTTGGGTGACCGGGAGTGTGGGTGTTGGGTGACCGGGAGTGTGGGTGTTGGGTGACCGGGAGTGTGGGTGTTGGGTGACCGGGAGTGTGGGTGTTGGGTGACCGGGAGTGTGGGTGTTGGGTGACCGGGAGTGTGGGTGTTGGGTGACCGGGAGTGTGGGTGTTGGGTGACCGGGAGTGTGGGTGTTGGGTGACCGGGAGTGTGGGTGTTGGGTGACCGGGAGTGTGGGTGTTGGGTGTCCGGGAGTGTGGGTGTTGGGTGACCGGGAGTGTGGGTGTTGGGTGACCGGGAGTGTGGGTGTTGGGTGACCGGGAGTGTGGGTGTTGGGTGACCGGGAGTGTGGGTGTTGGGTGACCGGAGTGTGGGTGTTGGGTGACCGGGAGTGTGGGTGTTGGGTGACCGGGAGTGTGGGTGTTGGGTGACCGGGAGTGTGGGTGTTGGGTGACCGGGAGTGTGGGTGTTGGGTGACCGGGAGTGTGGGTGTTGGGTGACCGGGAGTGTGGGTGTTGGGTGACCGGGAGTGTGGGTGTTGGGTGACCGGGAGTGTGGGTGTTGGGTGACCGGGAGTGTGGGTGTTGGGTGACCGGGAGTGTGGGTGTTGGGTGACCGGGAGTGTGGGTGTTGGGTGACCGGGAGTGTGGGTGTTGGGTGACCGGGAGTGTGGGTGTTGGGTGACCGGGAGTGTGGGTGTTGGGTGACCGGGAGTGTGGGTGTTGGGTGACCGGGAGTGTGGGTGTTGGGTGACCGGGAGTGTGGGTGTTGGGTGACCGGGAGTGTGGGTGTTGGGTGACCGGGAGTGTGGGTGTTGGGTGACCGGGAGTGTGGGTGTTGGGTGACCGGGAGTGTGGGTGTTGGGTGACCGGGAGTGTGGGTGTTGGGTGACCGGGAGTGTGGGTGTTGGGTGTCCGGGAGTGTGGGTGTTGGGTGTCCGGGAGTGTGGGTGTTGGGTGACCGGGAGTGTGGGTGTTGGGTGACCGGGAGTGTGGGTGTTGGGTGACCGGGAGTGTGGGTGTTGGGTGACCGGGAGTGTGGGTGTTGGGTGACCGGGAGTGTGGGTGTTGGGTGACCGGGAGTGTGGGTGTTGGGTGACCGGGAGTGTGGGTGTTGGGTGACCGGGAGTGTGGGTGTTGGGTGACCGGGAGTGTGGGTGTTGGGTGACCGGGAGTGTGGGTGTTGGGTGACCGGGAGTGTGGGTGTTGGGTGACCGGGAGTGTGGGTGTTGGGTGACCGGGAGTGTTGGTGTCTGTATGCGAAGGATGGCGGAGGCGTGGAGCCAGAGCTGCAGTAGATGCTGTGAATCATAGAAGTTTATGGCACAGAAGGAGGCCATTCGGCCCATCGTGTCTGTGTTGTCCGAAAAAGAGCCATCCAGTCGAATCCCACTTTCCAGTTCTTGGTCCGTAGCCCTGCAGGTTACGGCACTTCAAGTGCATATCCAAATACTTTTTAAATGTGGTGAGGGTCTCTGCCTCTACCACCCTTGCAGGCAGCGAGTTCCAGACCCCCACCACCCTCTGGGTGAAAAAGTTCCCCTCAACTCCCCTCTAATCCTTCTACCAATTACTTTAAATCTATGCCCCCTGATTTTAATCATAGAATGGTTACAGCACAGAGGGAGACCATTTGGCCCCTCGAGCCCATGCCGGCTCTCTGCAAGAGCTCTTCAGCTACTCCCACTCCCCTGCCTTTTCCCCGTAGCCCTGCAAAAAAATTTCCTTCAGATACCTATCCAATTCCCTTTTGAAAGCCACGATTGAATCTGCCTCCACCACCCTTTCAGGCAGCAAATGACTATGAGAGTAAATTAGCAAGAGACATAAAAACAGATTGTAAATGTTTCTATAGATATGTAAATAGGAAGAGATTAGTGAAAGTAAATGTGGGCCCATTAGAGGCAGAGACAGAAAAAATTATAATGGGCAATAAGGAAGTGCCAAAGACATTAAACAAATACATTGTATCTGTCTTCACGGTAGAAGACACACAAAACATTCCGGAATTAATAGGGAACCAAGGGTCTAGAGAGAATGAGGAACTTAAAGAAATCAGTATAAGTAAAGACATAGTACTGGAGAAATTAATGGGACTAAGTGGCGATAAATCCCCTGGACCTGACGACCTGCATCCTAGGGTTTTAAAAGAGGTAGCTGCAGAGATAGTGGATGCGCTGGTATTAATCTTCCAGAATTCCCTAGATTCTAGAACAGTCCCCAAGGATTGGAAGGTAGCAAACATAACCCCGCTAGTTAAAAAAGGAGGAAGAGAAAAAATGGGGAACTATAGGCCAGTTAGCCTGACATCAGCAGTAGGCAAAATGCTGGAATCTATTATTAGGGACGTGGTAGCAGAACACTTAGAAAATCACAATATGATTAGGCAGAGTCAACATGATTTTATGAAAGGGAAATCGTGTTTGACAAATCTGTTAGGGTTTTTTGAAGATGTAACTAGTAGATGGATAAGGGGAAACCAGTGGATGTGGGGTATTTGGATTTTTGAAAAGCATTCGATAAGGTGCCACACGAGGTTATTACACAAAATTAGGACTCATGGGATTGGGGGTAATATATTAGCATGGATTGAGGATTGGTTAATGGACAGAAAACAGAGAGTAGGAATAAACGGGACTTCATCGGGTTGGCAGGCTGTAACGAGCGGGGTACCGCAAGGATCAGTGCTTGGGCCTCAGCTATTTACAATCTATATTAATGACTTAGATGAAGGGACTGAGTGTAACGTATCCAAGTTTGCTGATGATACAAAGTTAGGTGGGAAAGTAAGCTGTGAGGAGGATGCAAAGAAGCTGCAAAGAGATATACGATAGCAAAATACTGCGGATGCTGGAAATCTGAAATAACAACAGAAAACGCTGGAAAAACTCAGCAGGCCAGGCAGCATCCGTGGAGAGAGAAAGAGAGTTCTGACGAAAGGTCATCGACCTGAAACGTTAACTCTCTTTCTCTCTCCATGGATGCTGCCTGGCCTGCTGAGTTTTTCCAGCGTTTTCTGTTGTTATTGCAAAGAGATATAGACAGGTTCTCTGAGTGGGCAAGAACATGAAAAATGGAATACAGTGTGGGGAAGTGTGAAGTTATCCACTTTGGTAGGAAAAACAAAAAAGCAAAATATTTTTTGAATGGTGAGGAAATGTTTGCATTCAGAGGGACCTGGGTGTCCTTGTACATTTTGTTTCTAAATTCGTTTATGGGATGTGGGCGTTGTTGGCAAGGCCAGCATTTATTGCCCATCCCTAGTTGCCCTTGAGAAGGTGGTGGTGTGCCGCCTTCTTGAACCGCTGCAGTCCGTGTGCTTCTTCCAAGTGGTGTTCAATATGGAGGGCGGTAGGTGGTAATTAGCAGGAGGTTTCCTTGCCCATGCTTGACCTGAAGCCATGAGACTTCATGGGGTGCGGAGTCAATGTTGAGGACTCCCAGGTCCACTCCCTCCCGACTGTATACCAATGTGCCACCACCCCTGGTGGGTCTGTTCTGCCGGTGGAACAGGACATACCCAGGGATGGTGAATCACAGAAAGTTAACATGCAGGTACAGCAAGCAATTAAGAAAGCAAATGGTATGTTAGCTTTTGTTGCAAAGGGATTAGAGTATAAGAGTAAAGAAGTCTTACTACAATTATACAGGGCATTGGTGAGGCCACACCTGGAGTACTGTGTACAGTTCTGGTCTCCTTACCTAAGGAAAGACATACTTGCCTTAGAGGAAGTGCAATGAAGGTTCACTAGACTGGTTCCTGGGATGAGGGGATTGCCCTATGAGGAGAGATTGAGTAGACTAGGCCTATATTCCCTAGAGTTCAGAAGAATGAGAGGTGATTTAATTGAAACAAATACAATTTTTAAGGGGCTTAACAGGGTTAATGCTGGGAAAATGTTTCCCCTGACTGGGGAGTCTAGAACACGGGGTCACAGTCTCAGAATAAGGGGTCGGCCATTTAGGACTGAAATGAGGAGAAATTTCTTCACTCAAAGGGTTGTGAATCTTTGGAATTCTCAACCCCAGAGAGCTGTGGATGCTCAGTCGTTGAGTATATTCAAGACAGGTCAATAGATTTTTGGGAATTAAGGGATATGAGGATAGTGCGGGAAGGTAGTGTTGAGGTTGAAGATTAGCCATGATCTTATTGAATGGCGGAGCAAGCTCGAAGGGCCAAATGGCCCAATCCAGCTCCTATTTCTTATGTTCTCATTCCAGATCCTAACCATTCGCTGCGTGAGAAAGTTTTTCCTCATGTCGCCTTTGGTTCTTCTGCCAATCACCTTAAATCTGTGTCCTCTGGTTCTCAACCCTTCCGCCAATGGGAACAGTTTCTCTCCATCTACTCTGTCTAGACCCCTCATGATTTTGAACACCTCTATCAAATCTCCTCTCAACCTTCTCTGCTCTAAGGAGAACAACCCCAGCTTCTCCAGTCTATCCACGTAACTGAAGTCCCCCATCCCTGGAACCATTCTTGTAAATCTTTTCTGCACCCTCTCTAAGGCCTTCACATCCTTCCTAAAGTGCGGTGCCCAGAATTGGACACAATACTCCAGTTGAGGCCGAACCAGTATTTTATAAAGTTTCATCATAACTTCCTTGCTTTTGTACTCTATGCCTCTATTTATGAAGCCCAGTATCCCGTATGCTTTTTTAACCGCTTTCTCAACACACCCTTCAGGATTCTCGTTCTTGGCTGCAGAGGACGCTATCTATCCCCCTAATTATAGAGTCCCCTATCACTACCTGTCCTGCTACCTTCAGGGATCTGTAGACATGCAGTCCAAGGTTCCTCTTTTCCTCCACACTTCTCAGTTTACTACCATTTATTGTGCATACTCTTGCCTTGTTAGCCCTCCCCAAATGAATTATTAGCTCACACTTATAGAATCATAGAATGGTTACAGCACGGGAGGGGGCGCTGTGAGGGGGCCCGGGTGGGAGGGGGCGCTGTGTGGGGAGGGGGCCGGGGCGGGAGGGGGCGCTGTGTGGGGAGGGGGCCGGGGCGGGAGGGGGCGCTGTGTGGGGAGGGGGCCGGGGCGGGAGGGGGCGCTGTGTGGGGAGGGGGCCGGGGCGGGAGGGGGCGCTGTGTGGGGAGGGGGCCGGGGCGGGAGGGGGCGCTGTGTGGGGAGGGGGCCGGGGC